>JAXGGA010003065.1:0-109452 GCA_038373865.1 Uloborus plumipes | reverse complement strand
AACAGTCCGATTTGAACAAACTTTTTTTTGTTCGAAAGATCTTTTCAAGGATACTTCATTCCCGTATCTACATTTTCGATTTGAACAATTTTTCGTTCAACATTGAACCGTTCAAACAAGCTGTCACCCCTAATAACTTTTGAGTGAACAGTCCGATTTAAACAATTTAATTTTTTTCGAAGCATCTCGGCAAGGATACTTTATTACCGTATTTAAATTTTAAATTTGAACATTTTTGGTTCAACATTGAACCGTTCAAGCAACCTTTCCCCACCTAATAACTTTTAAGAGAACCGTCCGAATTGAATAAACTTTTTTTTTGTTCGAAAGATCTCATCAAGAATACTTCATTTCCGTATCTACATTTTCGATTTGAACGATTTTTCGTTCAACATTGAACCGTTCAAACAAGCTCTCACCCCTAATAACTTTTGAGTGAACAGTTCGATTTAAAAAAAACTTTTTTTTGTTCGAAAGATCTCGGCAAGGATACTTCATTACCGTATTTAAATTTTAAATTTGAACATTTTTGGTTCAACATTGAACCGTTCAAGCAACCTTTCCCCACCTAATAACTTTTAAGTGAACCGTCCGAATTGAATAAACTTTTTTTTTTGTTCGAAAGATCTCATCAAGAATACTTCATTTCCGTATCTACATTTTCGATTTGAACGATTTTTCGTTCAACATTGAACCGTTCAAACAAGCTCTCACCCCTAATAACTTTTGAGTGAACAGTCCGATTTAAACAATTTAATTTTTTTCGAAGCATCTCGGCAAGGATACTTTATTACCGTATTTAAATTTTAAATTTGAACATTTTTGGTTCAACATTGAACCGTTCAAGCAACCTTTCCCCACCTAATAACTTTTAAGAGAACCGTCCGAATTGAATAAACTTTTTTTTTGTTCGAAAGATCTCATCAAGAATACTTCATTTCCGTATCTACATTTTCGATTTGAACGATTTTTCGTTCAACATTGAACCGTTCAAACAAGCTCTCACCCCTAATAACTTTTGAGTGAACAGTTCGATTTAAAAAAAACTTTTTTTTGTTCGAAAGATCTCGGCAAGGATACTTCATTACCGTATTTAAATTTTAAATTTGAACATTTTTGGATCAACATTGAACCGTTCAAGCAACCTTTCCCCACCTAATAACTTTTAAGTGAACCGTCCGAATTGAATAAACTTTTTTTTTTGTTCGAAAGATCTCATCAAGAATACTTCATTTCCGTATCTACATTTTCGATTTGAACGATTTTTCGTTCAACATTGAACCGTTCAAACAAGCTCTCACCCCTAATAACTTTTGAGTGAACAGTCCGATTTAAATAAACTTTTTTTTTGTTCGAAGGATCTCAGCAAGGATACTTCATTACCGTAATTAAATTTTCAATTTGAACATTTTTTTCGTTCAACATTGAACCGTTCAAGCAACATTTCCCCACCTAATAACTTCTGAGTGAACCATCCGAATGGAATAAACTTTTTTTTGCTGGAAAGATCTCCGGAGAGTACAGCTCGTTCCCATATTTGATTTTTTGATTTGAACAATTTTTGGTTCAATTTTGAGCCGTTCAAACAACCGGTCCCGCGATACTAACTTTTGAATGAACAGTCCGATTTGAACAAACTTTTTTTTGTTCGAAAGATCTTTTCAAGGATACTTCATTCCCGTATCTACATTTTCGATTTGAACAATTTTTCGTTCAACATTGAACCGTTCAAACAAGCTGTCACCCCTAATAACTTTTGAGTGAACAGTCCGATTTAAACAATTTTATTTTTTTCGAAGCATCTCGGCAAGGATACTTTATTACCGTATTTAAATTTTAAATTTGAACATTTTTGGTTCAACATTGAACCGTTCAAGCAACCTTTCCCCACCTAATAACTTTTAAGTGAACCGTCCGAATTGAATAAACTTTTTTTTTTGTTCGAAAGATCTCATCAAGAATACTTCATTTCCGTATCTACATTTTCGATTTGAACGATTTTTCGTTCAACATTGAACCGTTCAAACAAGCTCTCACCCCTAATAACTTTTGAGTGAACAGTTCGATTTAAAAAAAACTTTTTTTTGTTCGAAAGATCTCGGCAAGGATACTTCATTACCGTATTTAAATTTTCAATGTGAACATTTTTTCGTTCAATATTGAACCGTTCAAGATTTCTAAACCTTTCTCCACCTAATAACTTTTAAGTGAACCGTCTGAATTGAATAAACTTTTTTTGTTCGAAAGATCTCGGAGAGACTCATTCCCATATTTCACTTTTCAATTTGAACCATTTTTCGTTCAATGATGAACCGTTTAGAAAAATTTTTAACATGAGCGCCTACTGGGAAATTTAAATTGAATGTTGATTTTGAACTTAAAGGCGGATTTCCTTCAAACTAACTTTGTAAGAAAACGGTTTTGATAAAAAATGTATGTTAAGTACTTTTCTGAAAAATCTTCTGTGAGGCCTCTGATTCCGATTCCGACTCCGCAAACATGGCGGAAATGCTGGCTCAGAAAAAAAAAGACTGACTGGGCAGACGATTTTTTGTTTATTTATTCATTTTTTTTGTTTAATTAATTATTATTATTTTTATTTATTTATTTATTTTTTTTTGGCAGACGATATTTTTTTTTTGATTACAAAAATTGTTCATTCACTAGAGCCTTTTATTCTTTACTTATATTTAACAACTGGCAACGGATTAAAAATAAAATTCGAGACATTTTATTAACGAACGAGGTTTTTTTTCTTTCTTTGACAAAATGCGTTTTGATGTTCTTTGTACTTTTATTTTATTTATTATTTTTTTTTCTTTTGAAAACGATTGTGAATTTTTTCTACGGAAGAACTATAACAGTTACATTCTTTAAAAGGTGCGACAAAACTTTATTTACTCGTTTATTTACTTTTTACGTGTCCATTTCATCTGATGAGAAGGGTAAAATTTGCTTTTAGAAATCAGCTTTAATTGCTATAAAGGTATGTGTGACATAATTTTCAGTTTTAGATATTCAAGAGAATATTGATTAGATGCTAGAATGCCGATGTCGATGTACGGGAAAGTAGGCTCGTTTAGTTCTTGACAGAACTTCTTGTTTTTCTATGCATTTATTTACACTTCATTTCCGGAATTCTTATCTTCGGCTTTTAATTATGTTATATTCGAATATAAGGAACCATTATGTATAATGTTATGAAACATAAATATTCAAAATAAAAAAAGTGCTAAAAATAGTTATTTGTAGGTGTTGCTACTGTGACCGTTAGGTCACTTCCACAACGCGTCGAAATTATTATTTTCAAATACAAAAAAAAACAAGAAGTTCTGTCAAGAACTAAACGAGCCTACTTTCCCGTACATCGACATCGGCATTCTCGCATCTGATCACTATTCTCTTGATTATCTGAGACTAAAAATTATGTCAAACATTCCTTTTTAGCACTTAGAGCTGGTTTCGAAAAGCAAAATATACCCCCTCTCATCAGATGAAAAAGACACGTAAAAAGTAATTAACGAATAAATAAAGTTTTGTCGCACCTTTTAAAGAGAAACTGTTACAGTTCCTCCGTAGAAAAAATCCTCCATCGTTTTCAAAAAAAAAAAAAATAATAATAATAATAATAAAATAAATAAATAAAAGTACAAAGAGCATCAAAACATATTTTATCAAAGAAAGAAAAAGAAAAGATGAAAAAAACTTGTCCGTTAATAAAATGTCTCAAATTTCACTTTTAATCCGTTGCCAGTTGTTAAATATAAATAAAGAATAAAATGTTCTCGTGAATGAAAAATTTTTGTTACAAAAAAAATCGTCTGCCAAAAAAAAAAAAATAATAATAATAATTATAAATAAAATAAAACAAATGAATAAATAAACAAAAAATCGTCTGCACAGTCAGTCATTTTTTTTCTGAGCCTGCATTTCCGCCATGTTTGCGGAGTCGGAGTCGGAATCAAAGTCCTCACAGAAGATTACCCAGAAAAGTACTTTACAAACATTATTTATCAAAACCATTTTCTTACAAAGTTAGTTTGAAGGAAATCCGACTTTAAGTTCAGGATCAACATTCAACTTAAATTCCCCGTAGACGCTAATGCTAATTTTTTTTTCTGAACGGGGAAATATTGAACGAAAAATGGTTCAAATCAAAAAGCGAAATATGGGAATGTATGGGAAAGCCTCTCCGAGATCTTTCAAACAAAAAAAAGTTTATTCCATTCGGACTGTTCACTCAAAAGTTATTAGGTGGACAAAGGTTGCTTCAACGGTTCAATGTTGAACCAAAAATTGTCAAATTGAAAATTTAAATACGGTAATAAAGTATCCTTGCCGAGATGCTTCGAACAAAAAAAAGTTTGTTTAAATCGGACTGTTCATTCAAAAGTTATTAGGGGTGACAGCTTGTTTGAACGGTTCAATGTTGAACGAAAAATTGTTCAAATCGGAAATGTAGATACGGCAATGAAGTATCCTTGAAAAGATCTTTCGAACAAAAAAAAGTTTGTTCAAATCGGACTGTTCATTCAAAAGTTAGCATCGCGGGACAGGTTGTTTGAACGGTTCAAAGTTGAACCAAAAATTGTTCAAATCGAAAAATCAAGCTGTACTCGCCGAGATCTTTCCAACAAAAAAAAGTTTGTCCAAATCGGAATGTTCATTCAAAAGTTATTAGGGGGGGACAGACAGACCGACCGACAGACAGACCGACACACAAATTCCCCATCTCAATACCCTACTTTCAAATTTTTAATTTTTCAATATTCATTTTACCTTTTTATTTTTTTAACTTGGCGATATTTTTGGGACTTGGCGATATTTTTTTAACTTGGCGATATTTTTTGGACTTGGCGATACTTTTTAGATGCATTAAGCTATTTTTAATACTTTTTTCGTTTTTCTTTTATTTTTAACGGGAAAGTAGGCTAAAAAGAACTTTTTTGAAAGTTGCTACTTGATGGTGTGGCATAAATGGTTTCTAATATTCGAATCGATCAGAAGTTCTCATTCCTGGTTACCACGGACCCTCACCTGCAAACTTCCTAACTTTGCAACCCTCCCCCCCCCCTTCCAATCTCTATACCCCACTTAATTTTTATTTTCTTTATAGAGTATATATGCGTTATTCAGAGATAGTTATGCTTTAAATAACGCATTGCTTATAGGGTGATGCGTTAACGTATTATTCTATATATTTTTTCACTGTCATACATTATTATTGAGATTTTATGTCTAGTTTTCATAACTTATAACTTAGCATTGTTATTTGGGCTGTGCTAGTAAAAAGAAATAAATAAAAATCAATACCTAAGACTACATGTCATCAAATTATTACTATAACAAGTTTACTAGTAATAACAAATTGTTTGGATTTTGTGTACAAAACAATGTTTACGTTAGTTAGATTATTCTTTATATGAGTTGTATACCCATGATGTTTTCCCCTTTGTTTCCAAAGGATTTGGAAACAGGAAAATATACGAATGTTTTGAATTATGTGTGAGAAACATAAGATTAGTCTTTGACGTTGCTTAATACGTGATGAAAACTCTATATTAGGATTAACAATAAATGTTAAAAATTAAGAGTTTCTGGAAAAGTTAGCTGCCCTCTGTGTGTACGTAAACTGTTTTCTTTCTCAAAATGTTCTTACTAAGTGCTTCGTTTTGAACTAAAATATAGCGAGTTCAATTATTTTTTATCTGTTTTGGACTTTTTAGAAGACTCGCACCATAGATCCCTTAGCTTGAGCTCGATGACCCCCGGAGCTATCAGAAAACACTTTGAAAAATTTTGAATAGACTGCAATTCGGGTGTTTCCTTCAGTCCAAAGTACTGCTTTTGGTCATTGATATTGCAGCAAAAAAATCCTCCGTAACACATCAGCCATTTTGAATTTCGGGTAACCCTAGACCTGCAACAAAGAAAAATCCGATCCAAAATGCCGGCTCGTTGATTTAGTGGCCTTGCTAAGAGCGACTTGTCCACTTGTGGCGTCAGCAGTGTATTTGGAACCGTGACTGAGTGCCTTTTATGATTTTTTTTTTCAAAGGAAGAAAATAAGTCAAACTTTAGAAAATAAAGTAGCTTATTTCATGTTTCCGACCATTGCTCTCTCAGAAAAAATATTTTCGAAAAATAAGAAACATCCCAGTTAAAAGACGAAGTTTAAAATTTTGGAAACCAAATGTAAATATAGCAAAAAAATACCTTATTTGTACGAATGGGTTGAGAAATATTAAATAGAAAATACTATGAATATGGAATTTCATTGATGCTTAAAGTGCTGTTGTTGAGGAAAGATTCCGTCGTTAATAATGAATATGCAGGAAAACCCATGCTCGCTCACGCTGACCCCAGCCCGAAATTTCATCGAGTATTTCAGCTTGAAAAAACTAATTGAACTCATTGAACCTAAACGGTAAAACTGTTTGTAAACATTGCATGGGGTTTAGGTTTAGTTTTGAGGAAGCGTTCACCCAAATGGATACTGTTGTGTCGCAAAAATTTCTTTTATATATAAAAATGCCTAGCAAATTTAGAATTTTTTGCACCACAAATTTAAAACCAAGAAATATTTTCAGAATTAGTTCCTCATAACGTGTAGACTGTAGAGTAAGTCCTAAAGAGTCTCCCCAAATTTGTATGTGAGCTTCCCTCAAAAATGCCGGAACAAAGTTTGCATCTTAGTACTGTTTTCTTTCGTCCGTCGTATCTATCAAATAATCAATAATTTTTATTTCGGAAAATCTTGTACGCTCTAGAAGTAACTGTGTTTCGATTTATTTCCTAAAATAACCAATGCAAATTTCAAACTATTGTTTTGACACCAAAAGCTAAAATTTCTATGTTCTACGTAATATTCACAAAAGAAAACATAAGCTACTAAAGTCTATTCTTTTTTATGGTATTTTTTGAAAATATTTACTGTGAAATGAATGATTAATTATACACTGCTGGTCACCGTAAATCATCACCTTGAAGGAAGCGTGCAAACTATATGAAATTTACAACATGCATTAATGAAAGTGAGATATGCAAATGATTAGAGTTTAAGCGCAGACGCACATCATGCGCGTCTGTGGCGCCACCTTGAAAGGTATTTAAGGTTTGGAGATTTGGGCGATTTTAAGTTAGCGAGTTGTGTTTTTCTTGTGATTTTTTCAAAAAAAAAAAAAAAGATTAATTATGCGTTGTAGGAAACACCGATCATCTTTTGATCAAGTATCCGAGTTCGACAGAGAAGGATAGTGGCCTACCAAGATTATGGCTTATCCTACATCGATATCGGCACTTGTGTTGGACGAAATCAAACAACTGTAATGTGGATATGTGATCGCTGGATGCATTAGGGTACGCCGGACTGACATGGTGAATCACATCCGCCTCGGGGCACCACTTCACGTGGTGACAGGCACATTGTGCGCATGGTAGTGATGGATTGCTCAGTCACATCACGAACCATAGCATAGCTTATTCCGTCTGTAACTCATCATCCAGCATCTGTGTATACCATTCGACCCCGCTTACAGAAGACTGGTCTGTCTGCAAGACGTCCATTGCTTTGTCTACCCTAGACGCAGAGCCAGACGTCTCCACCGCCAATAGGGCGATGAAAGAAGGATGACAGAATGGAATGAAATTGTCTTTACCGACGAGTGACGCTTCAGTCTGCAACACCGCGATGGTCGGATTCGAGTCTGGAGACACCGTGGAGAGATGATGCTAAACAGCTGCGTAATGCACCGCCACACTGGTCCTGCACCGGGTAATATGGTATGGGGTGGTATTGGGTATTACTCTTGCACTCCTCTAATACGCATTGCCGGTGCTTTAAACAGCGAGGAATATATCTCCGAGGTTTAGGAGCCAGTTGACTTTCCTTTCCTTCAGGGCTTACCCACATCCATATTTCAACAGCATAATGCCCGACCACACGTGGTACGCAATGTCCAAGGGTTCTTCATCAATCGCCAGATTGATTTGCTTCCCTGGCCGGCTCGCTCTCCGGATGTTTCGCCGATAGAAAACATGTGGTTAATGGTTGCTCAACGATTGACCTAGATTACATCCCCAGCTGCTACATAAGATCAACTTTGGCAAAATGTGGATGCTGCTTGGTCTGCTCTACCCCAAGAACACATTCAAAGTCTCTTTGAATCAATTCCGAGGCGTGTGGCAGCGGTGATCTGCAACAATGGCGGCTACTCTAGAGACTGATTTTGGCAGGAACGACACTTCACTGAAATCTTTAAATTTAATCATTTGATACTTGGTAAACATATTATCAACACAATAAATTTTGTTGTGATATCTCTCGTCTTTCTTGGTGTTGCTATTTAGGTGGCCAGCAGAGTGCATCAATTGAATAACATAGTAGCCCTTCATTTCGGAAAAAATCGTGACATTTCTAGTTTTGGAAAAACAGCATAAGGAAATAAAATTAACCTTATAAAGAATTTTTTAAGTTTTGAAGCACATCATTACCTTTATTACTAGAAAACTAACATAGAATCTTATTGAAAAAATTTATTGTACACATACAAAGAGAAAAAGTGAGCTAATATATATAAAGAGAAAGCCTGTAAAAAAGAAGACAAGCAGCAACATCAGTCAAAATCATCACCCTCTGAACTGTACACAGAAACTAAGTTTTTGCATTTCTCACCTAAACAATACATGCAAAACTTGAAAAATAGGAAATCTGAACCTGAACAATAAAACTGTTTGTTAACATTCGACAGGTTTAATTTTAGTTTTGAGAAATCTTTTACTGTGTTTCCTTCAAATAAAGTGATCTATTGGAAAATTTCCTTTCTCAAAATGCATATGCATTTGTTAGGGTTTTATTTTGTGAAAAACTGTATTGTACAGCACTTTTCATAACATTTTACACATTACAAAACGAACTTTTTTTTATTCTCTCCTTTGAGTATTTAAAAAGCAAAAATGCTCGAAATGTTTGCAATGGCAGCAGACTTTGTTTTTACATTTATTCTTTATTCGTTTCTCTTTGCTTTTTAAATGACTAAATAAAAGCTAGTTCATGAGGGAAAAACATTTTTGTAACTGCCTTCTTGGCTCGAGTTCTTGCAAAGGTACATTATTCAAAGACTACAGTTTCTAGCATTTATGTTAGCCAACTTTGTACTGCTTGGTGGTTTTGTTTTTAACGGTAGGATATTGAATACAGTTTCTGAATCAACAAATTTATGATTGTGTTTTCATGTTTTTTTAAAGCGATGCTTTTGGCAATAAAATACTACCGTACCTTTATAATGTTACTTCTAAGTGTTACTGCTGGAAATATTCCCTAATAATGGCAAGAGTGGAAAAATTCACGTGTTGGAAAAATTAAAGTATTTTTTTCCTTCAACATTTACTGATGCACTGAAAGAAAATATCAAACGTCTCTGTTTATTTCTGAGTAATGCTTCTAGATTTAAAATTTTTTACGTTTCTTGTGAAAATCAAGTATCTTTGCGGAAACTGTTCCTGAATTGCTTCAAGTTTCTTGAATGCAGATTTCTCAGCGTTGTGAAAAATATTTTTCGTTTCTAGGGTCAAAATAATTATAAGAGAATGTAGGGAAATGCTGTCCGTAAAAACTATAACTTTGAAATAATTGTAGGCAATAATGTATTTCGTTGCAATTCTTCTTAAGCCTTGTTAAAATGCTAAAGGAGTTCACCTAGCTAATGAGGATACAGTCAAGCTATGACTTTAAGTATGTGTAAGTTTTTTTTGAAAGGTGCCAGGCTCTCTTATTTCAAATATGTGGGCATTTTAGATTCCAGGTTAGTTTCAGAAGAGTTACTGGATTTTATCGGGAAATTTTTCTGTTTTTGTCAGTTATGTTCCTGACAAAATTAAGGCAAATTGCTGCCAATTATTCTCCAGAAACGTTTTTGAATATTTTTTATAGTGTCTATGCAAACTATTTAAGGTTAAAAAGTAAAATTTGCTCCCCAAGTGAAAGTAGAACCCACTTGGATGAGTTATTAAGCAACATTTTCGTCTTAATGTCTCCTTTGTTGTTATTTTCTAAATGAAAACTACCTGCCACAAGCAAGACACAATTTTTGACATCTTAAGAATTATCCTCCAGAACTTTTGATGCAAGTTTTTTCAACTATGTACTTTGAATGATCAATTATTTTTTGCTAGTGCTTGTTCCAGAAAATAACTAACACTGTCGAACCTCGTTAAAATGAAGTTAAAGGGACCCTTAATTTTAATTCGTCTTAACAGCAGTTCGTCTCTTCCGAAAAACAATCAACAACAAACAATAGGACGAGTATCGCAACTGTAGTATGTCTTACTAGTCAATTCGTTTTGAGTTTGTTCGAATAAACGAGGCTCAACTGCGATAGACATTTCACACGAAATCAGTCATTTTACAATACACATGACAATTGTTGCTTTCATTTCAGAAGTAATGTTTGAACTAGCTGTCGTGGCCGTCACGAAACTTTCTTCTATATCTATCTTATGAATTCCGGTTACAAAATAAAATACGTACTCACCCGAGTAATTGGAAACAGTTACAATTTCCCAATTATCGTAATAACCCTGCAAATTCAGAATCAACGAGCGAAATTGGAAATCATTGCAAAAGCCTTGTTTAGATAAATTGCAAACATTTTATTTGTTAGTAAAAAGAAATTGGCAACAGTTAAAAATTTCAAATCATTGAAAGTTTTCAGCTGTTTTGATAATTAAATAGCGTGAAAGCGATTTTTTAATGAATTAATTTTTCGCATTGTTGACTAAGCGCAAAGATCACCCCATCCTCCCCCTGAGGAGATTGGCGACAAAATTTAATCGATGCTTGCTTCCATATTGAGTTAGTGTTATTCCAAATTTCATTCAAATCGCAGCAATATTTCCCGAGATACAGTAGGTGCAATGACAAAATAAGCACTTTTGATTGCTCCACCCCCCTTGGAGATATTGACAAACAAATTGAATCAGCACCTGTACTCAGTAGGGTCTACCTATGGACCAATTTTCGTTTGATTCCGCCGGTTACTTCCTGAGATATAGCAATCACCCCCGCGCAGAACACGTGCGATTGCTCCACCCCCCTTGGAGATATTGACAAACAAATTGAATCAGCACCTGTACTCAGTAGGGTCTACCTATGGACCAATTTTCGTTTGATTCCGCCGGTCACTTCCTGAGATATAGCACTCACTCCCGCGCAGAACACGTGCGATTGCTCCACCCCCCTTGGAGGAATTCGCTAAACAAAGTCAGGTGCACCAGTTCACATGGTGGTACATATGTGCAAAAATTTTTGTTCGATTTCATGCAGTAGTTTTTGCTCTAGCGCGGCCACAAAAACTGGTCACACACATACAGACTCACACACAGACAGACACACACACACACACAGACAGACATTTTCCAAAAATGGTCGAAATGGACTCAGCGCACCTCAAAACGTGCAAATCCGTCAAAATTCGACATTCGAAAATTTTCACGAAACCAATACTTTCTTCTATATATTAGATATAGAAGAAAGTAAAAATGTAATAAACAAACATTTTATACATCTAACATTCTACACACGTGGGTGATTTCACAGACAGAAAAAATGAGGGGAAATTAATTTGAGTGTAGACATCTTGAATTCAAATTATGTTTCTTGCAATGACAATTTGCGATACTGTCTGATTTTCTTTGGTAAAACCTTCCGGGTTGTGTCAAGTCTTCTCTGATCTTACCAAAATTGGGGTGATAGGTAAGATAACAATAAGGGGAGGAATAATAGGAAGCGTTTTGAGCCGTATCAAACAATGTGGAACGATGCCAATTTCAAATACGTAGTTTAGCTGAATATGTCAAAAGGATAGCAAAAATGCAAGTTTTAAATTGAAAACTTCGGAAATTTCACACTCACAACCTATCACCCTTTTTTTAAGTTTAGTGGTTCGCGAGTGCTAGGCGCTGCTTTCACGGACGGAACAGTAGGTCTCTCTCTCTTTCTCTCTCTCTCTCTCTCTCTCTTTGTGCGTGTGCGTGTCCTCCTTCGCGTCCATACAGGACATAGGCGCCAGGTGACGCCTAGGACCATATCCTAGGTGACGAAGGAGCAGGGGGCCGACGGACGACCCGGGAATAGGCTCAGCTAGACGCCCTGTGGCGGACTTCGAGTAGAATGTGAAAAAAAGGCCTACACGGCATCTGTGGTCCATAAAGGAAATATAGAGTGATTCCATACCAACTCACCGAATGGGGGTCGCACGACCGACTCGGATTTTCTTTTAATTTGGCACACATATTGATCATATAGAGGCATGGAAAAGTACAAATTGTTAGGTTCCTGCTCCACTTATTTTCTGAGATACATGCCCTCAAAGTTTTTCCGCCACGTCAAAATACTAAAAAAGTGATGTTATTTAATCATTTTTTATAAAAAATCGTACTCATGCAAAATAAAAGTGTTAGATATCTATGGAAACTAGTTACTCCAGGCATTCCGAAAAAAATACTAGAACGTTCATAATGAAAATTGCCAAGGTACAGGGCTCTTTAAAGTTGTCACCACAAAAACTTGATTTTGCAGAATTTGCTAAAATTGAGGCATTTATTACAAAAAAAGGCAAACAAAACCAAAGGTTTTCTCACTTTCTGGTAGTGTACAGGTCCTCCCTGTAAATTGCTACGCAATAAAGTTTTTGGGTTTCTCACTCCTTCTTGGAAATATTTTAGCTTAAAGATAAGCCATAAGGCAAAAAATGCGTTTTTGGCCATCTTGGCAGCCATTTTTCTCATAAAGGGGGAGCAGTAGAAACTTTAATTTTTTTTAAAAACAAGCCACTGATATGTTAGCTATTCACAGAAAAGAGTTTACTTTTGGTTATTTCTCCCATTAAGAGATATCCTGCTGACAGTATATGCATGTTTTTCGCGACGACCATATGCTTTTGTTCCCCCTCTCATGGACTTAAAATTAATTAAACCAAAAAATAATGATATATTTATTAATAGCTGTATTATCTACCCAATATGTCATGAAATGTAATTTATTAAATCATTGAACAATAAATTAGATAATTGATGAAAACACGAAATAGTATTTCTCTGATGCCTGAGCATTATGCATTCATAATTATAAAGCACTAAATACTTCCTTGATAAATTAATTAACATAAAGGAGCTCTAAATATTTATATTATAAGCAATACCCAATCTTGTGATTGGGATACTCCTGTTTTTAATTGAAGAATTTCTTGAATATCACATGAATATCAGGAAAATAAATGAGGTCTTTTCGTTTGATGTAGGATATTTTATGACAAATTTCATTTGATGGGCTACTAACTGAGCATGGTGATAAAGAGCTATTAATTTCAGCATCGAATTCCATTTTACCTTATTAACAGTTAAATATTTACAAAATAGTTAAATAAATAATTTAATATAAAGCCATGCTTGAAGAATTAAAATTGGTGCAACTAATTTATTCCCATACTGATCTTTACAAAACTGACATGTGTTGAGCACTGATAAGAACTGACAAGAATAAGTTTACTCACTAAAATACTAGTTCACAGATATTATAAAGCGTACATTCTATTTTCTACAAAATAATACTGCAACAAAGAACAAGGGTATAAAGGGGTAGGTACTAAAAGAATTTCTTGAAAAATCAATTAAAATGAAGGAGCGTCGAATATTTATCTCATAGGCAATACCCAATCTTGTGATTGGATGTTCCTGATTGATGGCTATAAACAGGAGGATACCCTTGTTCTTTGTTGCAGTATTATTTTGTAGAAAATTGAATGTATGCTTTATAGTATCTGTGAACTAATATTTTAGTGAATAAACTTTTTCTTGTCAGTTCTTATCAGTGCTCATCGCATGTCAATTTTGTAAAGATCAGTATGGGAATAAATTAGTTGCACTCATTTTAATTCTTCAAGCATGGCTTTATATTAAATTATTTATTTAATTATTTTGTAAATATTTAACTGTTAATAATGTAAAATAGAATTCGATGCTGAAATTAATATCTCTTTATCACCATGCTCAGTTAGTAGCCCATCAAATGAAATTTGTCATAAAATATCCTACATCAAACGAAAAGACCTCATTTATTTTCCTGGTATTCATGTGATATTCAAGAAATTCTTCCATTAAAAACAGGAGTATCTCAATCACAAGATTGGGTATTGCTTATAATATAAATATTTAGAGCTCCTTTATGTTAATTAATTTCTCAAGAAAGTATTTAGTGCTTTATAATTATGAATGCATAATGCTCAGGCATCAGAGAAATACTTTTTCTTGTTTTCATCAATTATCTAATTTATTGTTCAATGATTTAATAAATTAAATTTCATGACATATTGGGTAGATAATACAGCTAATAATAAATATATCATTATTTTTTGGTTTAATTAATTTTAAGTCCATGAGAGGGGAACAAAAGCATATGGTCGTCGCGAAAAACATGCATATACTGTCAGCAGGATATCTCTTAATGGGAGAAATAACCAAAAGTAAACTCTATTCCTGTGAATAGCTAACATATCAGTGGCTTGTTTAAAAAAAAATTAAAGTTTCTACTGCTCCCCCTTTATGAGAAAAATGGCTGCCAAGATGGCCAAAAACGCATTTTTTGCCTTATGGCTTATCTTTAAGCTAAAATATTTCCAAGAAGGAGTGAGAAACCCAAAAAATTTATTGCGTAGCAATTTACAGGGAGGACCTGTACACTACCAGAAAGTGAGTAAACCTTTGGTTATGTCTTCCTTTTTTACTTTCTTCTATATCTAATATATAGAAGAAAGTATTGGTTTCGTGAAAATTTTCGAATGCCGAATTTTGACGGATTTGCACGTTTTGAGGTGCGCTGAGTCCATTTCGACCATTTTTGGAAAATGTCTGTCTGTCTGTCTGTCTGTGTGTGTGTGAGTCTGTATGTGTGTGACCAGTTTTTGTGGCCGCGCTAGAGCAAAAACTACTGAATGAAATCGAACAAAAATTTTTGCACATATGTACCACCATGTGAACTGGTGCACCTGACTTTTTTTAGCGAATTCCTCCAAGGGGGGTGGAGCAATCGCACGTGTTCTGCGCGGGGGTGATTGCTATATCTCAGGAAGTAACCGGCGGAATCAAACGAAAATTGGTCCATAGGTAGACCCTACTGAGTACAGGTGCTGATTCAATTTGTTTGTCAATATCTCGAAGGGGGTGGAGCAATCGCACGTGCTCTGCGCGGGGTGACTGCTATATCTTAGGAAGTAACCGGCGGAATCAAACGAAAATTGGTCCATAGGTAGACCCTACTGAGTACAGGTGCTGATTCAATTTGTTTGTCAATATCTCGAAGGGGGGTGGAGCAATCGCACGTGTTCTGCGCGGGGGTGACTGCTATATCTCAGGAAGTAACCGGCGGAATCAAACGAAAATTGGTCCATAGGTAGACCCTATTGAGTACAGGTGCTGATTCAATTTGTGTGTCAATATCTCAAAGGGGGGTGGAGCAATCAAAAGTGCTTATTTTGTCATTGCACCTACTGTATCTCGGGAAATATTGCTGCGATTTGAATGAAATTTGGAATAACACTAACCCAATATGGAAGCAAGCATCGATTAAATTTTGGCGCCAATCGCCCCAGGGGGAGGGTGGGGTGATTTTTGCGCTTAGTTAACAATGCGAAAAATTAATTCATTAAAAAATCGCTTTCACGCTATTTAATTATCAAAACAGCTGAAAACTTTCAATGATTTGAAATTTTTAACTGTTGCCAATTTCTTTTTACTAACAAATAAAATGTTTGCAATTTATCTAAACAAGGCTTTTGCAATGATTTCCAATTTCGCTCATTGATTCTGCATTTGCAGGGTTATTACGATAATTGGGAAATTGGAGCTGTCTCCAATTACTCGGGCGAGTACGTATTTTATTTTGTAACCGGAATTCATAAGATAGATATAGAAGAAAGTTTCGTGACGGCCACGACAGCTAGTTTGGAATAAATTCCTCAATTTTAGCAAAATCGGGAAAATCAAATTTTTGTGATGGCAACTTCTAAGAGTGCTGTACCTTAACATTTTCCGTTATAAACATTGCCATATTTTTTTCTGAATGCCAGGAGTAGCTAATTTCCGTAGATATCAAACACTTTCATATTGCATGAGTAGAAATTTTAAGAAAAAATTATTAAAAAACATCAATTTTTTGGTATTTTGAAGGTCCGGACAAACTTCGAGAACCCGTATCTCGGGAAATAAGTGGAGCAGGTAACTTTCCTTTTGGGCTTTTTCATACCTCTATGCCATCAATCTGTGTACCAAATTTAAAAAAAATCCGAGTCGGTCGTGCGACCAACTTTTTTTTTTTCGGTGATTTGGTATGGAATCGCTCTATAGCAATTTGGACAACATGACATTTTCAGCTAACACCGTTTAGGATAAAATGTCTGCTTTTTATGGAGAGACCCCCCCCCCAAAAAAAAAAAAAAATTAAAAAATCATTGATTAAAAATTTTTTACGCACAAGCAACGAAACTACACATTTAGGAATGACATTAAAGTTTACTTACAGGAAACGAAGTGACGTACTTCCGGCAAAGGTTCCATTTTGAATAACTAATAGCTTGTTTCCATTCAAATACCTGTAAAAATACTTACAGTAAATCCATTGGATCATTAAAGATAAGTTTTTGGTTTGAAGCATATTTTACAGTCACCTATTTATATCATTCGTAAAAAAAACAAAGGCTGCGTAAAGAGAACCACTACATATGGGTTCTCAGAAGGACCTCAATACGGCTTTATCTCCTTTAAAAAATATTCCACAACTCCATCATCATAAGGGCTAAAAATATGTTTTTATATGATCTGTGTGCATATTTTTGATTTTAAAGTTATAAAATATTGAAAACGTAAAGTGCGGAATTTTTAGGCTATAATTCATAGAACACAATTGCTGTTAATCTCTAAATTTTTACTTAGCTCTTTACCAATGCGTAGGATGTCCAAAAAGTTTGACTCCATATTGTTAGTTTAATAGCACAAGAGCCCATGTTGGAATAGGCTAGTATACTGCAACCAGTCTACATGGGTTCTTACTAGGGATGGACCGGATAGCCGGTAACTATCCGGTATCCGGCCTGTCCGATTGATATTTTAAGTATCCGGTACTTCCGGATATCCGATCCGACTGACCGTCCCGGATACGGATATCCGGGAGATTTTTGCAGGATATCCGGCAAAGTATCCGGTGCTGATGTGGGAGATATCCGGAATTGATGTGAGGGTTATCCGGTATGATGTGAGAACCTAATTGAATATTTTCTTTTTTACAAAAATCCCAGCTAAAAATTTCATTGTTTGATAAACTTTTTAGATGATGTAATTACTTTTCATCTTTCCTTTTTACGAATTTTTGCTTCTAAAACAAAGATTATATGTATTTCTTCGACTTTGTACTGGACATGGAAGCATTCTGCATATTTAATTTTTCACAATTTTCAGATAAAGTATGATTGTCTTCAGCTTTTCGAAAATATTTTAGCTAAAATATTTATAAAGAAAAAGCAACAAACCTTCAAGGATTAATGTGCGACAAAAGTTTGAAAAGAACTTATGATCATATCGTTAGTTCATAAAAATTAATCGCAGTAGCTTTTAATATAAATTCTCAAATAATTTTATTTATTGAATTTTTTTATTTTTAGTTTTTGTACTTCTAACAAAAATTGCGATCTATTACCACACAATGATGTTGTAATTAGATATTTTTTACTTTGCCACTATTATTGCTGTATTATAATTGAAAATAACATACAATAAATAACCTACCTAACTTTGGAAAAAGCGTTCTTCTAAATAATGTAAACATCTGTCCCCATGAATCGTTGCAACTTAGTCATGCTTTTCTTTTTCTTTTTTTTGAAAGAGAGAGTTAGAATGTGTGTAAAGAAATTTTAAATTGTGCACTTTGTTTCGTTCTTTCTTTTTGTAATCCCTTCCTTTCAGAAAAGATATTTCTCAGCTATTATAGAATCTGTTCACGACTGTCACGCCGCACCGTAACTCCTCGAGAACATGTTCAGCATGACTCTCAATAACATTCAATCGAGTCTCGATAACTCGAAGCTTTATAAACTCAAATATACCTTTATTTCAAAGTTTTCATTTGGTCCCAAATTCTTGAAAAGAAGGTAGGAACTGCTTGTAACTCGAACTATCAATAACTCTAAGTTTTTAGCCGGTCCCTTGGGACTATGAGCTATTGAGACTCGACTGTATTTAAGATGTTAACTTGCATCTTTAGAAAGTGTATTTTGTTTTTTGGAATTGAAGTAAAACTTTAACTTAATTTTTAGATATAAGTTTATTAGTTTATTTTTTAAAGTGTACATGTTTAGAATAATTTTTAATAATAATAATAATAACATATCGGTCATTTTAGCGAAAATGGTACAAATCAGTCCCGATACTTCAGAATTTTGGTAATTCATTTTAATATTTACCACCAATTAATTGTATTTTTTTTATTTGTTCTCCATCTAATTGTGTGTAACCAAGTATTACTTATTTAGGCATAAGCCATTTATAAAGGACTCGAAAAAAAAATTCTTTAGCAAAAGAAGGAAAAAAGGATCTGCCCCAGTTTCAAATTGCTAGGACTTTAAGATTAAGCTGAAATGCAACAACAAAATCATTTGCAATGTACAGCACAAAAAATGCTTCTGACATCTTTTCTGCTGATTTTTAAGTATGTAAACAAAAAAATCTTGGAAAAACACTTATTTATTTTTGTTCCTAGATTTTTTATGTTTCAAACTCTCCACTCTGTGGAGCCAAGCACTTCCAAGCCTTTGTTACAAGCCTTTCAGAAATAAAATAAGCAATTGCATTCAATGTGATATTTTTTTAAAGAAGTACAAGTAATGTATCTGCTGTGATTACTTTGATACATTGAATTATATAGTCAGCAACTAAGAGAAGCCTAAAATTCTTTGCTGATGATAGTGAATTTGCACTGTGGGGTGTCCACTCTGTTACAGTCGCATTAATGGTGCAAAAAATATTTTTTCTTGAAATTGCAGACAGAATTAGTTTTAGGATGTTTAGTCCATTTTATACTTGTTCTGTAATTAACTTTTCTTTACGATTAGAAATATATTTTTCAAACCTCATTTGTCTCTTCTGTTACACAAAGTGGTTAAACTATTGAAAACCCTTAATGAATGACTCATATACAGGGTGCGGCAGAAAAACCCGGACAAAGATTTATTGTGATAATTTTATCAAATAAAAGAAATTAAGCAAAACAACAATTAATAATGTTAACATAGACTTCTTACAATAATATACTCAGCCGATTTTGAAGTGGCTTCCTCCAGCAGTGATCTATAAATCCAAACGTAACTTGTAATTTTCAGCGATGGGCCGCAGCTCTTCCAGCGACAATCGGCTTCATTCTCAAAGAAGCGACTGCTTCAGCGACTCCAAGCTTTTGTGGGGCTTAGCACAGGCCCTGGTCTCCAAAATGGACCACACACGGTAATCCATGGGATTCAGATCCGGCGAGTAGGGGGCCATTCCGTAGAGGAGATGAAGTCTGAAAAAATGGTCTGGCACAAGTCCTGAGTCGTTTTTGGCCTGTGAGCCGGCGCTAAGTCTTTCTGGACCATCCAATCCTCATCACCAAAATACTGCTGGGCCCACAGAATCACGATGGCCTGAAGAATGTTGCGGTGATACCCTTCTTGGTTGATTTTGACCCCTTAATCCACAAAAACAAGAGGAGTCTTGCCGCTGGCGCAAATTCCTCCCCAGACCAGCACCAATTGTGGATTTTGGTGGTGTTCGACGATGGCCGATGTGCCAGGAGCTTCAGTGAACTAGATTCTGTCGTTTTGGCGGTTATGCGCCTGTTTGACAGTGAACAGCTTCGCATCTGGGAAGAGGATGCGCATCCACCGCTCACCTGCGGCCCGACCTTTGAGCTGGCGGCATGTTTGAAGTCTCACGCGCTTGTTCTCTTCAGTGAGAAGTTGCACATTTTGGAGCTTGTACGGCTTCAGTTTGAGTTCTTGTTTAGCTATTCGCCGAACTGATTGGTCGCTGATTCGATCTCACGAGCGATTTTTTGAGTGGAGACCCTCGAATTTCGCTGCACTCGCTTCTTGATGAGCCTGCGGTTGGAAAATCTGTTCACGGTCCATTTTTTCCCGCTTCCTGGACGGCGTAAGTCATGACCAAGCTCTTTGTATCGGCTAATTGCATTGGAAACAGCCTGTCGAGGAATTTTGAGCAAACGAATTGACGTTTACCAGCTCGAAACAGTAAAAAAGAGCAACGCATCTTTCTGTCATTCTGCAAACAAAGCAACAATGATGAGTACAAAATCGACACTGCACTTCTCAATGCAGGAAAACATATAGAATCTTCTAAAAAAAGAATTAGCTGTATACGGTAAAACGTGTTGGTGTCAGGACATGACAAACTTTGTCCGAGTTTTTTTGCCGCACCCTGTACAAGCCATTAACACTTTATTATGCACAAATAAACAGAATAATTTTTAAAACAACGATTAGTTGGCGAAAATTACTTCATTTGATAAACTTAACTCGACAATTTCAGACATGATTTGTGCCATTTTGACTGGAATACCTAACTTATAAATATAACATTTGGATCCAAAAATGTATCTTTATTTTTTCAAAATGAAGTTGAATTTCTAGGCGATTGTTTAAGAATTAGTTTATTAATTTGTTTTTAAAAAAGTGAATTTGTTTAGCATGACTCTTAATGCATTTAAAATGATAATTTGCTACTTTTAAGAATGTGTATCTAAATTTTTTGGAACTAAAGTAAATTCAAAGTTGATTATTTAAATGTAAGTTTACTCATTTGTTTTTTAAAAAGTGAACAACTTTAGCATAACTCTTAAAAATATATTTAAGCTGCTGATTTGAATCTTCAGAAAATATGTACCTTTGTTTTTTGGAGTTATATAAAATTTTTAATTGATTATTTGAGTATAATTTTATTATTATTATTATTTTTTAACTCACTGGTCCTGTTTTAATATTTTCTTTTTTAACTTGTATGTTAGAAAAATTACATGCTTATTATTCTGAAAAAAAAAGAATTTCAAAGCAAAATTTTGCTTAATATTATTGCAAAATTAGAAATAAGAAAATGTGTTACTTTGTAATGAAGTTTAAATTCATAAAATTCTAAAAAAATATGTATTAATTTGAAAAAAAAAAAAAACGTTCATCTGAGCTTAGTTTTTTTTTCTTCTTTCTTTCTTTTTTTGTAAATCAATTATCGTGTATATAATATTGGTGAAATATTTAATAACTGTATCATTTACGTAGAAGCTTATTGAAATGATATTGAAACAGAAAAGTTTTAAAAGTTAAGCTAAGAGTAATTAAAAGTTTAAATTTTGAGTACATACAGAAATATTTAATTCTATCTTTTAAAGTTTTGTCTCTTTTTTTAAAAATACATTATTTAGAAAGAAATCCCAGTGTGCTAGTGTTTCATTTCATATGTAGCGCTACTCCTGTACAATAAAATCGAGGCTTTAAAAAATAATTTGAATGTATTTAATAGGGATGCACCGATTAATCGGCCACTTTGCCGATTATTAATAATGGTTAAAATCGGGCCGATTAATCGGTCGAAAAATATTTTTCAAATAATATTCTTTAAAGTATACCTTCACTAAGAAACAATGATGATTAATTTTATTAACAGCAAAAGAAATTCTCTTAATTGATATAAAGTTTTTTTAAATTAATTCTCCTACTTTAAATAAATATACATAGACAATGTCGCAATATTTTTCATGTGGCGATAGTTTTCTCCTTAGAACAGTGCTTTTAGATAACCTCTAATTTTCAAAGAATAAAAGTATTGAATTAAATTGTTACTAAGTATTAAAAAATATGAATTAAAAGTATTCCTACATTGGAGTGCTTACCACAGATTCCCTCTCCCCCTTTTTTTGAATTTTTATGTCCAATTAACAAAACTAACAATGTGTTAGTTATATTATTGACAATAATATGAAAGTTGGATCTAAGAAATTTGATAAAACATTGAAATTATTTTATGAAAACTAGGAAAATGAAAAAAAAATATATCTCAGAGATAAATTACTTACTATTACTAAATTTAGATTTGTTTAAGAGAGAAAAAACAGTGATGGTAAAATTGGTAGTAGAAAAACAATCATCCTTATCATTAATCGGCTCAGCCGATAAATCGGCCGATTATCAACAGTCGATTAATCGGTTATCGGCCAATTTGCTTATCGGTGCATCCCAAGTATTTAACATGTACTTAAAGAAATGATGCGAGAAACAACTTTGATTTATTGTTTTGAAGCTGCATTACATAAAAATAAGTGAAAATGCAATGTAATTGTAATGCTGGATATCCGGTATCCGGCTTGTGATGAGCCACCAGATATCCGGTATCCGGCAAAATCACTATCCGGTCCATCCCTACTTATTACGTATAGTCAATACAGAAGGGCTGAAGTTGGCTATAAAATAAACTACTTTTTAAGAAATTAAGTTAAGAAATAATAAACAAATGAAGAATTTAAAAGACGAAATTCATGGCAGCAAAATAAAACGCAATAACTTAAATTAAAAAAAGACTGTATGCTTGCAACTTTTTTTTATCCATTTGAGAAAGAAATCTGGATCTTCGACCAAAATCGAGTGATATGGGATAAAAAATACCGCTTTTTCTAGTGGTGTAAAAAAGAAAACTGTGGATAAAGTGAAGCCTTGAAAAAAATCAAGTTTCAAAAAACTCCCGCTATAACTTAGAGAATTGGAACAAACTATATCAAACGCAGAAACATTTGCTCTCTTGGACGACAAATAACATTAATATGTGCAAGTAATTTTTAATCCGCATAGCAGTGAATTAATGCGAAAATAGACTTAAATTGGAATGAAAAAAGAACTGCTAATCGAATCTTTTACTTCTTTTTACGTAGTAAAGGAAGTATTGTGATCACGAAAAAAATTTCACTCAAATTTCGGTCTAAATTTTGACTTTGCTCACCCCTGAGTGAATGTCGCGTAGTTTTTTCGACCTGTCATCACGTGCATATGTACCTAACAACATACAAACAGCCGAAAAATCAATTTCGACCACCCCCGAGTAAATTACGACGAGTTTTCTCGTGACGTCTGTATGTACGTATGTGCGGATGTATGTGCGGATGTATGTGCGTATGTGGCTCGCATAACTCAAAAACTATATGCCGTAGAAACTTCTAGCTTGGTATGTAGGCTCTGAGGGGGGTCTAGTTGTGCACCTCCCCTTGTGATTGCATTCGAATGTTCCTAAAGGGGTCTTTTACCCCTTTTTTGGGGTAAATCAATGCTAATTTCAATACAGACTCAAGTGATATGAATTGGTGCCACCACTTGGCGACATGTCGCCAAGCTTTTGGTCGCCAAGTGTTTGACGCCAACTTGGCGACATATCGCCAAGTTGGCGACAAATTTAGCGAAAAAATTATTTTTTGAATTTGGGTTCAACTTGGCGCTATTGGCGATATTTTGCGAAAAATTCACTAAATGATATTAAAATCAGCAATATTTAGAAAAATAACCATTGTAAAATATTTTTTGCATTGTTTCGTGGTAGATTAGGGGAGTAAATATTTGAATTGTTACCTTGCTCACTCCAAGCACTTTTTTTAACACTTAAGGCAACTACTAAGAAATTTACACGTAAAAGGAAGTAGTGTGGGGTTCATACCAGATTTTTTCGAACTGGTGTCCAAACCAATTCGGTGCGAAAAGAAACAAACGCTGAAAGTTTCAGCAAAATTGGCTGGGTAGTTTTGCGCGTTCAAATACTCAGACGCTTTTTGAGACTTCGCTTGTACTACGCAAAGATTAGGCATGTTTTGATTTTAAATGTATAGTACACACACAATTTCAACTGCACGCAGAGCAAAGTGAAAGAGTTCATTTCAATTACTTATTTATTAAATCACGTACAGGGATACCTTTTTTAATTCAATTCAATTACATTCCTTTATCTGTTAATTCAATTATTTATTCATTCACACCTATATTTCCTGATTATATCCATTCATTACTTTATTCACTTAGTTATTTTTTTGTCATACATTAATTACTGAGTTAATTAATTTACTAATTAACTTCTTGTTTCATTATCTATATATTCATTCACTCTTGAATTTATGTATTTATTTGCTGAAAAATATTTTTTATAATCAATTAGAAAGCATTACACCGGAAAAATGTTTTATTTTTCACTTTGCCTCATACTTTTACAAAGTCAAAATTTCCCACATTCTATTTAAATTAAATTTACAAAAAAAAAAAAAAATCACTTTAATATTTCAATGCAAGTTTTATTACAAAATACATTATTCTTTAGAATGTATTGCAATTTTTCAAACACATCTCTGATTAGTTCACTATGAAAACGGTAAGCTAACTTAACTATTTCATTTTGCCCCCACGGCAGCCAAAGTTGCCCCTCACCCCCGGTGAGAAAACCTTTGCAAGACATAAAAGACTATGTTGAAAGGGAAACTGAATTCCAAAAGAGGAAAGGCTGGCCTATCTGACAATTTGGTTCCAAGTCAGCTTTAGATCCAGCCTTGTTTTAAGCATTTGAAAACACGTTGATATTATCCCTGGCTGTGGACCGGCCTAAATTAAGAGATAAGTTGAATAAAATGCCACTTTAGATAAATATAGAAAGATAAATTATTTTTCAATTGTAAAAACAGTTTGTTGGGAAATGTTTTCTGTAACTCAGAATATTTTCATACTGCACTTGTTTTAAGCCCGAGTTAACAACATTTTTACTTAATTTTATGTAGTAAAGGAAGTATTGTGATCGCGAAAAAAAAATTCACTCAAACTTGGGTCTAAATTTTAATTTTGCTCATCCTCGAATGAATGTTTAGTCATTTTTTCGACTTGTCAGCACGTGCATATGTACCTACCAACATATAACTAGCCGAAAAATCCTTCTCAACCACCCCCGAGTTAATTACGACTAGTTTTCTCGTCACGTCTGTAAGTATTTTTTTTAGTACGTATGTGCGTATGTGTGTCGCCTGTCGCATAACTCAAAAACTATATGCCGTAGAAACTTCTAGCTTGCTATGTAGGCTCTGAGGAGGGTCTAGTTGTGCACCTTCCCTTGTGGTTGTATTCGCATGTTCGCTAAGGGGGTGTTTTACCCTTTTTATGGGGTAAATCAGTGTTAGTTTCAATGCAATCTTAAGTGATATGAATTGGCGCGAATACTTGGCGATATATCACCAAGTTTTTTTTGATCGCCAAGTGTTTGAAGCCAACTTGGCGATATGTCGCTAAGTTGGCGATAAATTTGGCGATTTTTATTTTTTGAAATAAAATCGGCGATATTTAGAAAATTAATCATTTTTTTTGCGTTTTTCGTGGCAAACTAGGGCTGTAAATGTTTGAATTGTTATCTTGCTCACTCCAAGCACTATTTTAACACTTAAGGCATCTACTAAGAAATTTACACGCAAAAGGAAGTAGTGTGGGGTCCATACCAGATTTTTTTCTTCATATAGGCAAAAATAATCAAACATTAATCCCACAGCACTTCTGAAGCTCAGCTACCACTTTTCTTCTATGCTACTTAAGTACAAATTTCAGTGGTTCGGCCCTTTCTGTTTAAAGTCCAAATGACGGATTAAAGTTCTTTCAGAGGACAGGATAATTTGTCCGATATTTTAGTTCGGAGACATTCTTCGATCCGGCCTTGTTACGGGTATTTGAAACACATTATGCCTGGGGTTAATATTATACCCGGTTGCTCTGGCAAAAAATAACTTATGATTAGTTGGATAAAGCACTATATTAGGCAAATTTAAAAAGATAACTTATTTCTCGAATTTAAAACAGGGGTGATTGTTTTTCGCTATTTTACCGTATTTCCGGTATTTTCATGGTTGGTTTTGGTATTTTCATGCTCGAAAATACCGGAAATAAGTTATTTTTAATCCAGATTTTTTTCCCTTTCTCGAATTTTCGGTTATTATACCGATAATTATTTATATTAAAGTCATCATTTCGCATTAGCGATACTTGCTATTCCTTGTTAAAAGGCAAGCAAATTACATTTCTTTTTATTTTAATTAAATCATTAAGACAAGTGTTTTAAACAAAATTCCATGCTCATTAAGTGTAAAATGTCAAGAACTTAAATATTTAATCTCTGGCTGAATTTTATTTTGTTACAACAATTTAAGTTTTGTAACCCATACATAACATCTTTAAATAGCAATTCACTAAATAAATCAGTGATAATAAGTATGAAATCTTTGACTCTGGTCATATTGTATTAATTAGGAGATTTATAGGTACTATATCTAGATAAATTCTTTTCCAAATTTTCAGCATCAAATGCAACTTTCATTAGCTATGTTATATTAATATTTTCGCACAACCAACACTAATTCTGTTAGACCTCTACTTTATCTTTAAAATATTTTTTGGAGATAATTTGTACAACACCAGCTCAAATTTAACTTCATTACTCATGTATAATTTAATTAAATGCATGCACAATATTTTGACTAAAAACTATTTGAAACTTTTCGAATAATATGAAATGTGTCTTGTTTGTTTATGAATGGCAATTTTTGTAAAAAAATGTATAATTATGAAATTAGGCGTGCTTAAGTAACAGGACCCTTGGTTTAAAAAAACCGTCGCAACCCCCCCCCCCCAACACACACGCACATTTTCTCTTTAAAACTTTCAGGTATTTTTTCATGAACTCACAATCACCCCTGTTTAAAAATAGTTTATTGGGAAATGTTTCATGAAATTGGGTCTATTTTCATATTGCACTTGTTTTAAGCCCGAGTTTATGAAATGTTTTTGTCACACAGACGAAAACAGTCAAATATCATTTATGCAGCTACAATACAAGCTTAGCTTCCACTTTTCTTCAATGCGACTTGAGCACAGATACCAGTAGTTCCATGCCCACTGTTTTGGAACCAAAATGTCGGATGAGTCAGTTCCCCTCTTATAGGAGCCGAATGACAAATAGGTCAGCACCCCTTTGAAAGTTGCCTTCACACTTTCGTGACGATTTTTTTTTACATCAGAACAATTGTGACATCATGAGCGGGAGACACTAGAATGATTAAACTAAGATGATATATTTTTATAAAATATTACTCGCTGTAAACGAAAACACATTCAAAAATGTTGGCACAACTGGTGAGAATGTCTCCCAATCAAGAGTTTTCAACCCTATAGCTCTTTTTGATACTTACTAGGGACGTATGTGACCCATTAGGAGCGAGAGGATTAAAGGATCATTCAGACACCAGTGCCTCTCATCCTTTGCGGAAAGGCACTCTCTTCCTTGACACTTGGAGCATTTATCATCGAATTGCAACTGTGAAACGCAGAAACGACATATATACCAGTATGATGTTTATCAGTACTGGTAGCAAAAGTGATATAATTTCTCGACTACTTTTTTGAGGAAAAGGGAAAGAACAGACTCCAATACACAAAATGATAAAATTAGAAAATGACGCAGAAAAAATGTATAATGGCTCAGCGATGGCCTCATGTAGCTGTTTGAACACTGATAGGTAAAAAAGGTGGAGAGGCATCTAAAATCAAATCAATGGCTTTCGTTCGAATTTTGACGTGCTGAATTCAACTTAGGTTTTTCACAATCACGTATTGTGATTAAACTCTACCCGTTGAGTTTCTTGTTTCTACAAATAGAATTGAATGGAAATAGAGAAGAAGTTCACATCAGTCCTGCTATACCAGGTGCATTTCTAGACAAGTGCAATGGCTAAAGATATGGTCGTTTTGGTCACTTTGTCAGCGTATATTTATCATAAAGATTGCATTTACAGCGCATACAGTAAAAATATTTTCATTCCTTATCAATCTTAATAATGAAAATTAATAATCTAGAAATTTTGTATTTGGTGGTCCAAAACGGTGGGCGTGGAACCACTGGTATCTGTACTCAAGTCGCATTGAAGAAAGTGGATGCTAAGCTTGAATTGAAGCTGCATAGATGATATTTGACTATTTTTGTCTGTATGACAAAAACATTTCACAAACTCAGGCTTGAAACAAGTGCAATATGAAAACAGACCCAATTTCACGAAACATTTCCCAATAAACTGTGTTTAAATTCGAGAAATATTATCTCTTTAAATTTATCTAATACTAGCAGTACCCGCACGGCGATGCCAGTGCATTTAAATGGGAAGGAAGTCCACTGAATAAATTTAAATTCACTCCAACCCTCTGAAGAAAAATTATTATAATTGAAGAGGTATAGTAATTTGCCACTTTATCGACATCGTATTTGTATGCTTGAATAAAAAATAAATGAAATATTTCTGCATAAATAAAAAATACTTCATATGATACTATATTAATATATTTTACTACTCATACTGTCTGAAAACACTTTTTCAGATATATTATTAGAAAAAAGTCAACTCAAAAACAAAAATGTCAAATTGATAGTAATTGGCCACCTTAGCATAGTTATTGGCTATGAAACCATACAGTTATTGGCCATGTAAACATTCAATGTTATACTGGATTATTCATATATATAGGAAAATATTATACCTTTACATGAATATAGTAAAGTATTATATGAAGATATTATACGGTTAACTGAATATATTTTCCATTCATTAAATATATTATAACACTATAGCATTCAATATCTTTCTCCATCTTTCCCTTTTCTATTTTTTGACTTCTCTTTATTTGTTCTAGTCTTCTTTAAAGCATTTTCTTTCTGTAAGGCTGCTTGTCCATTCCGTTTTCATTTCTTATCTTTATTTTTCACTCTTTTTGCTGCTTTTCTTGTTCATTGTTTTTAATAGTTGCTCTATAACTCTCAGAAACTAAAATGGATGGTTTTTTTTGTCTATCCTATTAAGAAATTTTCTCCCACTTTTTGGCGCATTTTGTTGGTAATCATCGATAAATTTGCTACAATGAGTTGTTTTGTTTGAAGTAGATGACGTATACCAATTTATAGGAGTTTTCAGAGGAGTTATCACAATTGTTGCTGCTGTCACATTATCTTCATTAGTCAGATTTGCATTTGTTCTTATAATTGCAGTCAGTATTTTAGTATTGGTAGAGTTTTTAGAAAAATCATTCTGGAAAAAAAAGCGCCAAATTTTGTATAACGGTCATGTATTATTTAAAACTCCCTCCTGATATTTCGGTGCTTTTATCTTGTCCATTTCGCCTCCAAAAATATTTTGGAAGTCATTTAGAGACATGAGTTTATTTAATACATTAAACTCTTCATTTGATTTTTCTGTTGCTAAACATTTAGAGCTATCAGTAGCGTTCTCATCATAGGGGGCTAATTACTATAATTTTCTGAAAATATTGTGAGCGTTATTGGCCACAACAAACCTTTAATTTTTAAGAATATATTACACCTCAAATTCACTTATTAGGCATCACAGCTATACATCTCACAGTATTTTAAAAGCTGTAAATGCATTGAGTTCTTTTAAAATCTCGCAAAAAAAATTCTAGTCTTACCGTTTTCTCCACAACCTTTTAAACTACACTAAAAGTCCTTTTAAAGTTCAAAACAATTTGCCGAATAAATCAAAAAGACAGGAGATATACTCAAATTTAGTAAATTTTCAAGGCTTAACTCTATACGTAAATTTAAACCACTTAAGAAAGAGCAGCTTGTATGGAAAATTGATCTAGTGTTTCAGTCTTGCGTACAGAGTTAAGCCTTGAAAATCGACTAAATTTGATTAATTAATATCTCCTGTCCTAATTAATGGACAGAAACGTGCTAAAACTTTTCTTTTTCAGAAAAAAACCCTTTCCAGCGATATATAATGTTTTGGGGTGGGGGGAGGTTTTCCCCCTTTAATTATGGCGGATACACCAAAAATGAGACTAATTAATTAATTTAAAAATAACTAATTCGAAATTAAAAATTTGGCCCTCGAGGTGCATTACAGCGGGATACGTTCGAATTTTTGAACCAAGTCTCATGTCTGTAGGTGCTTTGGGGTCTTCTGGCCAGCGGTTACAAATAAACACCGTCATCTTTATATATATAGATGGTGCTTTATCGAACTAATCATAAGTTATTTACGCCAGAGCAATCAGGTATAATATTAATGTGTTTCAAATACGTGTAACAAGGCTGGATCCAAGAATGGCTAAGAACCAAAATGTCGGACAAGTCAGCCTGTCCTCTAAAGGAGCTCTACGTTCATCTATATTGGTGCTTTTGCGGAAAAAACATAATTTTACCATACACACACAAAACATTTTTTAAATTCAAATCTGTTTCAGCTGGGCCTTGGAAAAACAATGATTGAAAGCAAAACGTATTGCAACTTGTGCCGAAAGTTTGCCTCTCTAAATAAATATTGAAGATAAACTGTTATGGTAACGTTTAGACTCATTCTCGTCGTCATGGTAATCTGAAAATGGAACTACTTTGATATATGCCCCAAATCGGAAATTTGGCGACTTTTTATTGTCGCCAAGAAAAATATCTGTTTTTGTTGTTGCCACAAAAAAATTGTTGCTACAAAACTTTTAAAAAAAACTCAAAAAATAGTACAAAACTCAAGAAAATACTAAATTTGGCAACAGCAAAAACCTAAAAGCTGGAAAAAAACTAAATTGGCAACACCAAAATAAGAAACAGCAACCCTAAAAAGTCCGAAAAGGAGTGCCAGATTTGGCGGTTAATTTTGGGGGAGGGGGATATCAAAGTTATACCAAAATTCGAAGGAACGGCAAAGACTCAAGGAAAAGTAAAAAGCAATCATTTTTCAAAGTTTATTTTCTATATTAAACTTTGAAAAATGATAATAAGGTGCGACGAGAAAAATAATGTTTATGCTAGTAAAGCAGATAATGAGACTCATTTTTCTACCGAGTTCAAATAAGATCTTTTGAAAAATCTTGGCATTTGCGTTTAACCGTCGTCTTGATAGCAATCATCTGTGGTAGCAAACGGTGTTGTTGTTGTTGTCTTGTCCAAACTAAGCTGGCAATTCTGGTATACGCTACTTCACTTTGTCAACTGCACCGTAATTTGGTGTGAAGTCCGACTTCCACAGTACACACATACTATAGGGACCCGTTTATAGGGTGGGCAACCATTCGCACAAAGTAAGGACAAGAACGGGAGAGAGAAAGGACATCCCTGCTCTAGACGGGACTCGAACCCGGAACCTCCACATCTGCAGTCAAACTTCCTTGACTACCAGATAAGGTGGCCGACGTCGCAAAGGATGTTAAACGGGAAAGTAATCCCCCATTTTGGCGGGCCACTGACTTGTCTCCTATTTATTAATGCATTGTCGAATTAAAGCAAACTATACTTTTAAAGTTGCAAGGTCATAATTCTGTACCTCAGAACCAGACTAACGTAAGTCCATTTTCGTCATTTTTCGGTAGAGGGGAAAAACAATTGTCGAATACATCGTTTTTCCCCTCTACTGAAAAATGACGAAAATGGACTTACGTTAGTCTGGTTCTGAGGTACAGAATTAATAAAATATTTGACATTACCCCAAAGCAGAAAACGCGAGGGGAAAAATATTATAGTGAGAGTGAAATAAAAATATCTTCACATGGACGCACACGATAAGGACATATAAAGTATAAACTGTCTTGAAGTAAACGGGGGCGCTCTTATAAGAGCGCAGGCACCGGTACCAGAGGTTTATTGTAATGTTAAAAACGATATTAATATAGTACGAGTATGCTCTGCTTTGCTAAGCACAAAAGTGGTATTCGCAGTCTAGCTTAATCTAAGATATTGATGTTTAAAGGTTTACGATTCCATGTATTTGAGATAAATACCATTTATTTGATTGATATAATACTTTTTAGATTTTCTTTCAAAATATTACTCTTTGGCAAATGACCATAGAACATTGTATTTGGGTAAAATACGTTACAAGGAGCCACCTGGTGAGTGATCATAACTCAATTTCGTTAAAAAGTGCAGATACTACTTTTGCGCTTAGCATGGCAGCATGTATCGCTTCTAACAAATTATTCTTCAAACGCACTTTTGAGGCGGACAGAAAATATTGCTTATTCAGCGTTTCCCAACTTTTGTTTTCGTTTAATTTTTTTATTTTGAGTCATAAACCGGCAAAATCTTTCTAATACAGCGGGATGAGTGGTGCGATTCATCGGGTAACAGCGCGGCGCCACGGACGAAGAAAGGTTGCGGCGATGCAGACGAGAACAGCGGCATCGGCCTCCACACGCCTTTCTACGTCGACAATATTCTCGACCCTAACAAATGTACATGGGTTTTTCTTTTTCTTTCTTTTCTTTTTTTTTTGGTGAGGGGGTGGGGACAAAAAATTTGACTCGTTGAGTATTAAAAACTTGCGAAAATAATTTGTGAAATAACGAGTTTTTTGTTCCTTTTTTTCTAACAAAAAAAAAAAAAATTTTAATAATAATAAATACATAAATAAATAAAACGACTTGGTATTTTAAACAGGAGTTCATTTTTACCAAAAACAGTGCCACAGTTCTATATTCCACGCAACTTATTTTTTTTCTTCTAAAAACCCCGATTTTCGCTTACAATTTTAAAATTTGCACTAAGTTGTAAAAACGTGCAGAAGCTGCTTACCAGATACGTGAGTCAATAGATACGCGAATAAATAAAGATACAAATGAAATTGTACACGAATTGGGTAAATAAAAGTATGAAAACAGAAAAAGTGTAAAAAAGGGAGAATAATCCATCCATACTCTTTTATGATGTAGATAATAAGGGTCTAAAACTTATTTTATACAAGTGGAAAAAAATTGAAGAAATATAAAATAAACATAACTGAATCTTCAATAGGTAAGCATGTATTCGTTGAAATTATGAAATTGAGCAGAATTTCTTAATTTTTTAAACTTCTTCAGTGATAGCACACAAGACGCAAATTTTACCTACTTTTTTGATTTGTATTAATAAACTACTCTTCTAAAATTACAAAACAATTTACAGGTTACTTCAAATTTAGTGTTGTCAAACTCTGTGCTGGAACGTAAAAGAAGGGATATCTGTGTTCCATTTTCATCAAGTAAAAACAGAGCCACAGACTTATTTAGAAAAGTGAAATTGTGTTGCCCTCATTGTTTGCTAATAGTTATTTTCTTTCAATACAGAAAATAATAATTATTTCGAAAACGTATTAAATCTAAAATCAACTAGTTCTGTCAAATCGAAATGTATCTTAAAATATTTTTCACAAATGGCTCTCAGTCATTATTGTGCCATAATCCTAAACTTAGGTTTCTCTCCGTAATGAATGGATTTCATTAAAGTAACAATCAGCCCATAGTATTGTTTTATCGTGTATTAATCATTGAAAAACTATAATGTTATAAATTATTAGTAATTTTTAAGTTTTTTTAAAATAAATTATTCATTCAGTTGTAAGTAACAGCCTCTAAGCCAGGGCTACGGCAGAAACATGTAATAGACCACCAACTCGTTTATTCCATCCATGGACTGCAATTTCGTACACCTGAGCTCAGCCTTAAAATTTATGAGTTGTACCGTACCAATATGCGATCGCTCACTGTGTTCTTATTTCGCATTAGCTACCAGTTTTTTTTTTTTTTGGCTCTCTTTACTCTATTACAGGCCTCGTTTACTTCCTATCCTATGCTGATAAGTGTTAAAAACTACGAAACTGCAGTCCTCGGATGTAATAAACGAGTTGGTGGTGTGTTGCAAATTCTTAGCTTTTTTGTGTCATTAAAAAACTAACTTTAATATGAGTCATCTGGGAATGTTGTCCGTCTGCTAACTTCGTGAAAACTTTTTCATTGAAATAATAGCATTAGAATTTGTTCATGAACCGAGGGACAAGGAAAGATTCTTGCCTCCGTTACGGCTTATCCTAGCCTTGAATTTCCTGCAACTACCAAAATCTAAGGCTCCTATAAGAGGTGAGCTGACTCATCCGACATTCTGGTTCCATAACGATGGGCGTGGAACCACTGGTATCTGTACGCAAGTCGCATTGAAGAAAAGTGGGAGCTAAGCTTGAATTGTAGCTGCATAAATGATATTTGACTATTTTTGTCTATATGACAAAAACATTTCATAAACTCGGGCTTAAAACAAGTGCAATATGAAAATAGACCCAATTTCATGAAATATCTACTGATTTTAAATTCGAGAAGTAAGTTATCTTTTTAAATTTACCTAATGTGGTGCTTTATTCAACTAATCATAACTTATTTTACGCCAGAGCAACCAGGTATAATATTAATGTGTTTTAAATACCTGTAACAAGGCTGGATCCAAAAATGTCTGGGAACCAAAATGTCGGACAAGTCAGCCTGTCCTCTAAAGGAGCTCTACCAAAATCGTCTGCGAGATTCTACATTATAACTTAACTCGTAAAATAAGAAAACAGCATCCTTCTGTTTACTTGAATAGCATGACTTCCATCTAGTACAATGGCATGAACCTTGGTACATAACATAAGATGAGTATTAGGTCTCTTTTTAATACGCTTTTATTAGTTTCACATGTGGGTTTGTAGGCATGTATGTATGTAACTCTGAATAAAAGATAAATTCACGTTCTTTACAAATATAAAAGTAATATATTTAATTGCATTATTATAATACTAAAGGCTAAACTATATAACATGTTGATGTATTACAAGTGTTTTAGTTTGCATATCACTCTGAATGAAAGATAAAATCCATGTTTTTTGAAAATATGCAAGTAATATATTTAATACTATTATTAATACAAAAGACTAAACTATATTACATGTGTTGACATATTATAAGAGCGTGTAAACAGCGGATATTCAATAGTTTTGAAAATCTTTTTTGTTTGATTAACTCTAAAAGCCTATTTTTCAGTTTTTTCAACTACATTTAGGATTATTCTTTTGATTAGCTACATTGGTTTGTTTGTCATAATTATTGGAGTCATATTGTATTGTATTTCTATAAATACCACAAAAATGTTTTTATAATAAAGTTAATTTTTTCTTCATTTTTTGTCATCAAATACAGTTTGTTATCAGTTATCGTCAACAGCAAGCCCTGTGTATAACTTTCGATTGATTCTAAAAAAAATGTATTCTACCTGTCATAGCTCTTTCTTCCAGAATTTTGAAATGGCTGCAAAAAAAATTAATTGGCGTGTTAACTCACCAAACAAATAATACAATTTAGGACTTAATATGCTTCACATCACGTGAGCAATGCTAGAGGTCTCCCCTATAATTTTGAGCATTATTAAAAGAAATAAATTTATAAATCTTGATAACAAAATAATAAGTGGTTGAAACAACGCAATTTACCATCATTTACTAAAATCTTTTCTAAATAAATATTATTATGAAATGTATATTAATTGTACATGAAATACATATAATAATATGCCTAAAAACTCAAAGTACATTTTCACAAAAGATATATTTTATGAATTAATATAAAATTTTTCCAAAAATGTACATTGGGTTTGCGATAAATTATAATAAAAAATGTTTTGTTTTCAGGCGTTTGTCATAAGTAATACTTTAAACATTTTGAATTCGGACACCTCCGCCCTATGGCAAAAATTTCGTCAAAAATGTAAAAAATATATAAGTATAAAAATGTTGATGAACTTTGTACCCATTTCATTTTGGTCAAAGATTGTCCATCCTTCCCGAATTCTTTTCACTAAATTTTAAAATTGTACTCATAGACAATACTACTCGACTGTGCTTGTTATTATTGGAATTTATTGCCAATAATACTCCGATTAAAAAAAAAAAAAAACTTTGCTACATGTAATGATAACGTGTACATAAATGGAGAAAAATAATAACTTTAAAAGTATTATGAGCAATACAGACTTAGTATTTCAGTATGTGGTAGTAATAAAAAAATCAATTACAAGACTGTTGATATGAACAAGGGTAACTGTTGTTGGTAAAACAGTTTAACAATATAATCAATAATAGTAACATAATTGTTAATATTAGTAACAATTACAATAATATTAGTATTCACAGAAATAGTTTAATAATTAGTTGCTGTATTTATACAGACAACTACATATACTAGTGATAAAGTACTATTAAAAAGAGTTGAACCTAAATAATAGGAATAGAAATAATAGCATATGTAACAATATTTAGTAGGAATGACTAACATACTAATGATAATGACAAAAATAATTACAATCTTCTCACTCGTAATAAACAAAAAAAAATATAGTTGAAGAAGAAAATAATTTATCTAAGGGAGAAATTCCAGAAATATTATTTTACTAATTAGGAAAAGAATGATTTTTATTTTTCGTGATTTATCAGTTAACAAAACATATTTTTCTAAGATTTGACAAAGGTTTTAGAGACGCACGTTATTACAATGAAATCCCGTTACTACGTATGCCAATACATCGAATTATTCGTTACAATGAACAAACTTTGCTGCCCCCTGAAGTTCGTTGTAACGGGATTTCACTGTATAATCACGTTCTATAAAAGAAAACCACTATTTCCGTGAAATATGAGAAAATAATTAGACCGGAATCAGATTACTGGTGAAACTTTATTTCATTTCAGAAGGTTTTTGAGTCAGTACAATGATTATTGTTCTCCACTTCTGCGATTCCAGTGACCCTGTGTAACGGTTACCTGAGGAACCTGGTCGCAAGGAGGCATTGGGTGAAGCGGACAGTTTGCGGAGGGTGGGAAAGTTATGTTCGCAAATTAGCCGAGTTCACACTTCTGTATCCTGTTCATACCTATTTTGATTCCTTTTTTCCCTACTCATTAGTCTATGAAATGAAATAAGCTGCATTCATTAGGGTTTTTTCAGGATTGATTAAGCTTTTTGGCAGTAGAGTACGAAGAGCTCGAATTTAGGGTAAGAATACTGGGTGTCCCAAAAGTGAATCAACCCAAAATTAAAGCAAATGTAAAGCAAGAATTGTAGGGCCAATCTTTTTTGAGCAATCAGTGGATGGGGTTGTTTATAGTTAAACATCAGAGAGCAATTTACTGGATTACTGTAAACAAATGAGCGATTTTCCTGGTTACTGCAGGATAGAATAACCTATCAGACATCGAACAAAACAGTGAAATTTCTGTTAAAATTTTTTGATGACCATCTCATTTCGAAAGAATTACACCCTCCCTGTTTTCCTGATTTGTCACCCCTGACAACTTTCTGTGGGGACACCTAAAATGTCAATAATCCGCACTCGATTGATGAACTTGAAGCAAACATTTTACATGAGATTGAATGAATAACCGGTAGAATTTTTATAAGAGTGTGTCCTCAAACATGGCTAAACGCAATCGTTCATGCAACGGAATTAGCAGGTCACATTTTGAACATCTGCTGTACATTTGCCGAATTTCTGTATGTGTTTAATTTCTCCTTATTTTTGGTGGCGCGACTTTTTAGACAGCGTATATAACTGCTGACCACGTGAAAGATCAAGTCCAGTTTTTTTTATATTTCACACATTTGTCCATTTAAACGATGTACGAGTAAAACAATAGAATTTCAACCCGTGATGAAGATCAAATTGAAATGGAAAACATCTCGAATCTTTGGGTAGATGACAGACCCTTAGATAACATTTGCAGAATGGCGTTTTATGCCAAAGATGACTCGAACAAAACGTATCTGAAGACAACTTTAGTATGTCAAGGTCAATTTTAATTCATTGTAATTCACTTTTCAGCTTTCAGGCTGAACTTTTGGATAAATTGTTAGAATTATAATTATGTTTGAAGCAAAATGTACCTACGTTTTAAAACCACTAACTCCTTACATTTATCATTTCTTAATTTTGGAAATTAAGTAGAAAATGTCAGTTTTTATGCACTTAGAGGAAAAATTATAATAATACCGCAACCTGGGATTAAATGGTAGTTTAATGCACGGATGGTTTTAAAAGCATTATCCATAGACTTTCTTTAATCAGTCTTTGAAAAATAGTTGTTTTTAAATTTCAATTTGACAGTTTTTTTAAAAAAATCCAAGTGCTTGTTATAAAAATTCTCCCTTTTTCCCGTCATTGTTAAACAAGTTTTTTTGATTTTTTCCTTCAGTGACTTTTTTCCCGTGTTTACTTTTTCTGAAATTTATTATATATTTCTCGTGTTTTAGTTAAGAAGTTAATAGTGTTTCAGTGTACAAAATAAAATTTAAGCTTTTAACTGATTGTTGATAATTGAATAAAAACTTAATGAAGAGAAAATATTACTTTCTGAAGTAAATAAAATTCCCCAGTATCAAATTTCCATCAGAAAAAAGTGGAAAATAAAAAAGAAGTACTGGAATGAGAAATATAAACATGAGCTACATAATAATTCGAGAGATATATGACAGGTTGAAGAAATGTAATAAGAGGGATATTTATTCGAAATAGTAAGAACTATATTAAATTTAGCACCAAGCTACAATGATATGAAAAATATTTTGAATATTACCAATTTCAAAGATAATATTAAGCAGAAAAAGAAAAGAACGATAAATAAAAAAGTGGAGCAAATAATAATAAAAGAAAAAGCAATTTACTCATAGTAAAAGTATTAAAAGTAAAATTAGGGAGATAAAATACAGAACAGATAAGAATTCATGCAAAGAAGCTGACGCAATAAAAGAACAGAAAAATACATATATTGAAATATAAGTCCCGAAGAATTGTACATGAAAAAAGCTTTTAAAAAATGTCTATACATAAGAAAACTCTCCCTTTTTGCACTGAAAAAGGAGTACCTTGAAACCCCGAAACATGTGTCTGCGGTTATCTGCAAATTTGTGCGATTTAACGTTCTTATATTTTCTTCCTCTTCTACACAACGAAGTGTAACGAATTCATATAATACCTCCTATGTTATGCACCCCTATATTTTAAGGAAGTAGTCTGGTAACTTGGGTTCAGAAAATCAAAAAAAAAAATTTTGCCTAATTTGAAAGTACAATGTCTTACTATGAAAATTTCAGACAGAAATTCGAAATATTTCGGGAGTTAGAACGAGTCTCCTCGAGCGCCTCGGAGACCAACCTTTAAGTAGTCTGGTAACTTGAGTTCAAAAACTCGATTTTTTTTTTTGCCTAATTTGAAAGTACAATGTCTTGAGAATATACTGTGAAAATTTCACACAGAAATTCGAAATATTTCGGGAGTTATAACGAGTTTCCTAGAGCGCCTCGGAGTTTGTTGTTGAACTTTAAACGCGTTTTTCTCAAAACACTTTTTCTGGTCGGCCAGGGTCCTAACTTTTCTTCTACTGAACCGATTGCTTTCAAATTTTAACAGGCTGTTCTACACACTTATAGTTCTCGTCGGAACTAAAGAGAATTTTTTTCACCCCTAACTTTTATTTTACAACCCTTTCTTTGCTAAAATAAAAGGACATTTTTTTTGGAAAGTCCGCCATTTTGTTATTTACCCTTGAAATTTAACTTCAGTAGTTCCGACCAGAATGACATGTCTATAGATTAAGAATAATCAAGAATATTTGATTTCAGATAACATCAAGAGCCAAAATCACCCGGGCCACCCACGTGCATTTTTTTTTTTTTTTTTTGAAGTTCCAACTTCGAGGGACAATAATAACAGTAATAAACTATTAAATTTTTTCAAATAAAATTTTTTTTTATATTTTCAATATGTAAATTAAAACACTCTTAATATTCAAGATAATTCATTTTTATTTTCTTATAAAAAACCACCCTCCAAAGAAGTTATGAAAATAAGCATAAGTTACCAGACTACTACCTTAAAACTCCTGAGCTCAGAAATCTAAATTATTATGATTTACTTTTATACTTAAATACTTTAGATAAACTTGATTTGATTAATTATTGAAAGCTAATTTTTTTTTTTGAATAAAGTTCATACAAGTACTAATGATACACTTACGTAAAGTAGTTGATCGCTTTCAAAAACTGAATGAGTTTTGATCAATAAAAATAATTCATCGCATGGAAATCATGAAATTCTTTAAAAAGATTTTCAAATTATTAAGAAAAAGTAGGAGGGGGGGGGGGTGGCAATGAAAAAAAAAGTTTCAATTATTTTCATTGGATTTAAAGAGCAAATTTTCATTCATTATTTACAAAAAATAAGCGTGGATGGAGCTAACATATTTTAACGAATACAACGTAGAGTTCTACCTGCAAAAAAAAAAAAAAAATCTTCAAGAGTTCGGAATCGGCAAAATGTACATAAAGTTGAAACTACTGTATTTCCATACAAATTATCAGGCTCTACGTCAAAAGAAAGCGAGAGAGAGAGAAAGAGAGTTGAAAACTAAAACTACATGAACGGCTAAATATCTACCTGCTTTATTAATTTTGCCTAAGTAGATGAATATTGATAATAAAAAAAACATTTCTAAATTTGCAGAAATTTGGCTGGTAACATCACAGAACTGTTTTTGTTCTCAAGATGATAATACATGAAACTGACAAGTGAAAAAAAAATTGCCTTAAAGTTTCTATGACCTTTAAAATGTTCTTTGAGAAGAGGGAAAGGTATGAATTATGAGCCGTATATGCTTCAAAAACGGCAGACAAATTTTCAATAAACGGTAAACTTCTTTACCCCACTATGTGGCCAAAATTAACTATTGAGGTTTACATATATACCTTAATAATTGAAGTAACTAAATAACTATATGGACTGAAAACATACTTTTCATCTTTAGAAACTAAATAGAGATGATGAAATATTTTTCCAGTAGAACATTGTGGGGAAAATCTTGAATGCAAGAGAGAGAAACAGAAAGCAAAAAATACAGAAAATATTAAAGAAAAAATACGAAATTTTTATGCACTTGAATTGTGCAAAATATTGAAAGTCTAAAAAATGATAAATGCCCACCAAATATCGCTTTTAGAAACTAATCAGAAAAATAAACCGAGAAAATAGCAGAAAGTTGGCGCAACCTTTGCAAACGACTGCTTTAACTAACAAAAATAATAATGCATACACAAACTTACTTAGCAAAATCAAGACAAAATATTGTCATCCACGTGCATCATTCGTAAAAATACGGCAATGGAAAATGCATGAAGCTCATAGGTCATATTTCACTTATAGCGCTGATATACAACTTGAGTTGATGCTTTTAACTTGAAGTATAAGGAGCGGCTTTGTATTCGTTAAGAGAGAAGAGCTAATAAGAAAGCGGCACTACGTACAGGGCACCCCCGAACTTAAATATTTGGGAGAGGGAAGTTCTCAATTTGCCGAATGAACCTTTGACTTTAAGCAATTGATAAAATATGAACACACTCTCATACTTATCTACACTGTTAAAACTACAGGTTGCATAAGGCCCTTTAAGGGTGAAACGTTGTAGCACCGGCGGCACTCCCTGAATGGTGGCACTTGACTCTCTATGACACCGTTGAAGGTGCCATTTGGCTCCTTAGGGTGCCATGGGGTAGCAAGAGACACCCTTAGTGTGCCACATGGAGCCAAATGTCACCTTCAAGGGTGCCATAGGTAGTCAAGTGGTACCCCTCAGGGGCTGCCGCTGATGCAGCAACGTTTCACACTTAAAGGTGCCTTGGGCAACCTGTAATTTTAAAAGTGTATAACAAATGGGAAGAGACATTGCGCATAATTTAAAAGAAAAAGAAAGAGAGAAAGAAAGAGAAAGCTACCATGCAATACTGCCCTCAAATTTGTCTGATTGTAGAAAGTTTTGGAACCTTCTATTAGGATGGGGCCGACTGTATAGTTAGTTACTTTCCCGTACTTTCAAATTTCAATGCTTCCTATTTAACATTACCATGCGTTATTATGAAATTGTTAACATAAATCATGCATTATGAATTGCTGAAACTTTTTTTTTCTTCAGCTTGAATATCAAATTTACATTGTTCCGTAATAAACAAAGAGGTAAATCTGTTTTTCTGTACTTTCGAATTACATGCTTCATGATTCAAGACCAGAATGTGTCATTTTGTAGTTATTGGTAACAGTCAATCCTTATAAGTTACATACCCGCTGATAGAATGTCGTAAATGAGATTCCGCACGTTTTTCTAAAACATATAGAAAAAAATATTAAAGCATGTATTTAAATTATGCCTCGTTACCACGAAGAATTTCTAAGTGAATATTTCTAATATAATAAAATTTGAATAGCCTCCTTAAAAATAGCTCTTTTCCACCAAACAGAATATAACTATCTAATTGTTTATTCCTTTCAATATGAGGTTCGTATGTGTAATGTTTCACCAGATACAGAAATTAAGAACATATACATGATAAACGAAATAATAGAATGGATAAATATAGATATCATTCGTCAATACTCTATAGCCTTCTTGGTTAACTTATTAGTTTATGTAAGTTATAACATTTTGCAGTTATATGAGGTATTGTTATTAGCTCTAGATAGAAAACAAAAGTGTAAGATAAAAATGTGTTGGAAGTTGAGAAATTGAAAATATATTTTCTTATACAGAACATAACATAAGAATTCGGAATCCTATTTAATATCCATCTTGTCTGAAATTTTTACCCAGAGCTAGAAGTATATCAAATATATTGAAATGAATTTGTAAAGGATTAGCATTGAAATACATGTTTTTCATGTTTATGACTAACGAAATATGGTTGTGACAAAACTAGTCATTCGTGTTTGCGATGTACACCAAAATAGGTGCACGGTAGGTATTTTGCAATATCTCTGAGAACGTTGCTGTCTTACATTTGGCTACATATATTATAGGATTGCAAGAGATAAATAATAAGCATGCTTTAATACAATGAAGATCAAGTTAAAAACTGAGTTATTGGTTAAGTTTTTTCTCCAATATAAGTACGTTTGAAATAATCATCTTTTTTAGAAAGAGAAAAAAAAAGTAAAGCGAACTCGAATACTGCATAAGATAGTTGCAGCATTTTGCACCTCAAACCGAAACTCAAGACTGTGTGACCTTGGGGTGTCACCTAATAAGGTTAATTACAAAAATAGCATTAACTATTAATATTTTTCGGATGCTGAAGGACGTGTAATCCAACTGATCCATTGATTGATTGATTTGCTGAGGAGCAAAGAATAAGATCTTACCTTCTGTGAGGATGCGCAGGGCAGCCAAGAATGATACCAGGGGCACCATCTTCCGGCTTATCACCATCTTGTGGTCACACCTGCGGAGAAAGAAACATGGTGACTAGTCACCGACAAGGAGCGCTTAATTGCCAGACCTTAGGACGCAATCGAGCCAACTGCCCAGTGGCCAGCCGAATGGTCACGCATTGGTAGGCAGGATCGACCATTGGCGGGGTTCAGGTTGTTGTTTGTTGAGGGGGGCCCGGTGTGATTCCCGTTCCGAAATATTCGACTTCCAGGAAGAAGTTCCATGGGTGAACGAACGAAAACGATTTTGTTTTTTGGATAAATTTTTATTTGGTATCTACCGGATAAACAGATACTTCGCTCTGACGTCAGATCAGAACTTTTTCTTTTTTTGCTTTTTTCGAGGAGAAAAAAAATGTTTTTGTTGGTTGTAGGTAAAGGGGACACAGTTCTGTCCAATAGGAGGAGGTTCTCAGGGCTTTTTCCAATCACAAACTAGCCGATGTACTCGTATTTAAAAAATGGCGCTACATTGGGGTCAGTGGGCCAGGATTTTATAAACACAGCTTAGCGACTCTTGTGAAAGGAAAATCGGATTCGTTCCCTTAAATCGAACATCCGCCGTAATCGGCAACAAAATTAAAACTTTTACACATTTTTATAGTAAATAAAAGTATTTTCCCCCCAACATTGACCATGCATACATAAATGATGTTCGAAAAATGTTTTTTTCCTTGTTTGCGGTTAAGTGTTTGTTGTCCAACTATAATGCGATTTCCAACATATTCCCAGCATTCCGGAGGCTGCTATCAGAACTTTGAGAAGGTGCTAAGGTCAGAGTCCTCTCTTGAGCTCGATGATTCAAAGATTGCTGACAAGATAGTTCCCTTCCTCAGAAGTTAAGGGTAAAAGTAACAAAATAACTCCTGAGCTGTAACACTATTAACGTTTCATTTGTAATTGATTTCGCCTTATTTCGCAGTCTGTTCTGCAGTTGAGATTTCGACCAAGGAAGGGAGTGGGGATACTTGGTATTTCTTGAAGATTTGTCACCAATTTCGAATCTCTACATTGCCAGAACTCAAGGCCGTATCCAGAAAAAAATTTCGGGAGGGGCCCAGAGTTTCGCACATTGCCCAAACACACATACATTTTTGCGTGTGCTATGAGTCTAATTTCTAGCTGACACCCCCCCCCCCTCCACGATGTTTGATGTGTGTATTTTTCATTTCTTTATTCTTATTATTTTCTTGAACTGACCTTTATTGGAAATGGAGAGATATGTAATGACAACTTTTTTAAATGGGGTAGAATATCCGTAATTTTAGGGGGTCCGGGGGTTTCTCCGCCGGGAAAATTTTTGAAAAAAAGTTTTAAAATTCTGCATTTTGAGGCCTTATATGGGGCAATCGGGACTTCAAAAACATGTTGGAAAAGTAGGCAAACAACAATCTCATAAATTTTCTGCATTCTTTTGCAAATTAAGATTAATCAAAGCATAAAAAAATGTTTAGTTTAACAAACGATTAACATTAAGCGACAGAGAGGAAGGACAAGGGTGGAGAAAAGATTAACACATTATCACTTGCTTACATCGGTTTTCACTATAGTTGCATAGTAGTTTTTGATCAGTTCTCCAACTCACCGACAGACACAGCACTTGTTAGTAACATAAAATAACCAATATTATAAAACACATAAAATTCTTTAAAAGAAATAGTGTAGAGATTTAAAAATTAATTAACGAGAGAGTAACATTCTGGCCATTTAGTTAATTCATATTTTAATTATTTATAAGAAATAGGATTGAAGCACTTTTGAAGGAGTTTCAAAAAGGTATTTAATGATTTTCAAAGACTCTGGAACAGTTAAAATTCTTTAAAGCATTTCATTTGCACTTTCCAGTCTCTGACGTTTTAATAGTTGATTGGACAGTCTTACGAAATTGTTAAAACTTTGAAAGACACATCTTTTAAAGATTAAAAATAGATATTAAAAAATACTTATAACGACAATTTCTTTTTCAATCACTAGTACTGCAGAAAACGAAAAAAAATACAGGTAGGGTAATATTTTTTCTCGTGCTTAACATATTAATAAAAGAATCAATTACAAAGTAACTTCTAAAATACTGAATTAGGTATTTAATGAATAGTCAGAAATGAAACATGCGAGTCACAAAAAATTATTTTTGAAAATATGCTACAAAAAATGCTGGAATATGATTTTTGCATTACGCAGAATATTTTTTTTTAATCAAGGAGCTGAGTTTCGCGCAACTTGATGCCCACCTCCCCTCCATTTGTGTTAGAAACTTTAAAATTCAAGGTTTACAGCTACATTTAACAAAGTTTTCAAGGTTTTTAAGCATTTGTAAATGGAATTTTTTTAAAGTAACTTTTGTCTAAGATTGGTGAGCGTCCAACAAAGCAGAGGGTCTGTGAACGTATCCGTTTTTGTGTGGTCTTGTTGATATTAACATGTTTAGAAGTGTTTGAAGACATGTTTAGCTATTAAAATCCCTCGAGGATTACAAATGCTAATAAATGGGGACCAAAAAAGTACCCTGTTAATTGAATCAGGGCGCTGAGAAGCAATCTCGTCCTAGTCGGAAACTCGGGGCCCGGCGATTAGGGGGTAAGAATCTGAGTGGTGTAAGTTTTATAAGTTTTATGGGGGGAGGGGGGACCGCCGATCAAACTGATAAGTAGCTTGCTTGAGCCTGAGTTGATTTGGGAAAGAGAGCTGGAAGTGCTAATGAGAGTCTTGTTTTCAAGTTTGTTTTGCAGCTAATAAGAATTTGAATTATCATTTTTTTTTTTTTTTTTTGTACTTCTTCAAATTTTTACTCGTTTAATAGTTAAAAAGAAAAAATAATATTTTTTTTTTTTTTGCCATTTGAAATTTAAAAAAAAAGAAAACGTTTTTTTTTTTTTTCTGTTTTACATTATAAAACATTTCGGGTTTCGGGGGGGGGGGGGGGCGGGTCGGGCCCCCCCTCTGGATACGGCCTTAGAACTCATAAGCTTAATTCTAGTTACAATACTGAGCAACTATGATAGGTTTATATTTCCAAGCGTCATTTGATCCGTTTTGCAAAAGCTTTTGAGGTTATGTGTCATTATCAGTTTTTAACGGAGATATCCCTACTAAAAATGTCCCATAGAGATCAATAGAAAGATCTATTGATATCGGTAGAGTTCTATTGATATGAATTGATTTCTATAGATGTCTCTATTAGTATCGATAGAAGCTATTGATACCTATAGCCTATTGATCATAACCTCAATGGATATCCACAGAAGCCCTATAGACATCAATAGAAATTTGGTCAGTAGGAAAACATTTCAATGGATATCAATGGAAGCTTTATAGATATCAATAGAAATCTTGGTCAGTAGGATACTGATCCCAATGGATATCACTTAAAGCTTTAATTGACATCAATAGAAATCCGATAGGTAGTATACTAATTCCAATTGATATCTGTAGAAATGAAATCATTAAGTTTAAACTTAAGTAGGAAGTCTCGGTAAAATTAGTGAGCTAGGAAGGTTATTAATAATAATAATAAAAAACGCAGCTGATTTTATACTTTGTAAATAAAGATAACTATAATTTTAAAATAATTAACTTCGACTGAAATTTTAACTGATAAAATTTCTGACTTTTTAAAATCTGATATTACATATTCATAGATTACGCCAGTCATTTTTTTCCCTTTATGTTTGAAAACAATCAATAGTTTTCTTTCAAATCATCACAGACATATGGTTCAACCATTCATTTCAAAGATATTATTTTAAAAAGATGATTAAAGAAAAACACATTTTTATTCTTTAAACTGGATACAAAAAAATTGGCCTCTTCATGTGTAAATTGTACATTGTGCGCATTGTGAAAAATGGAACATTTGAAGTTCCATAAATAAGTTTGTCTTTAATCTAAGAATCATCATTTTGAGGGTCTTTTCCATACATCTCCATGTGATGCATAATGAGTCTCGATGCATATTCAATAAAATTTGAGACTTCAATGTAGTGTTATGCCCTGATATGTAAAAAATCTTTATGCTGTGGCTAATTAATGCTATTACGTATAAACAGATAAATTCACTTTATCTACCAGTTTGTTGGCTATCTTAGCTACATTAAGAGGATTTTTGCCTCCGGTTCGATCATTGGTTATTCCAAATTGTGGAGTTCACAATTAGTGCGAAACTGCAGTTTTAGGATGCTATGATCGAGCTGTGGGTGCATTTGCTTCAGTATACATCACTTTCGTTCTGCTGGATATTTTGTACACCACTTGTGCAATGACACACCACCTTGTTCGAGTAGTTCTATCCTTATTAAAAATGAGGTAATAAAAAGAAATTGTATGGGGAATTGGATTATGGATATCAATACTGTTAAATCAGTAGAGACCTATTGATATCAGTAAAAATCAAAATCAGATCCATAGCATCTTTCAGTGATACCAATAGAAAAAAACCGTAGGATCTATGGATATCTAAAAAGATCCATAGAATAAAAAAAATGTACGGGGAAATGGCCAACGGATATCAATAGAGTTAAATCAGTAGAGATCTAGTGAATATCAGTAGAACAAAACCGTAGAATATATGGATATCAATAGAGATCCATAGCATCTTGTTCAACTGATATCAGTAGACCTCTACGGATTTAGCTCTATTGATATCCGTTGGCCATTTCCCCGAATAATTTTTTTATTGATCTCTATGGGTAGAGTTTTTAGTAAGGATTATTATTTTTATTTATTATTATTATTATTATTATTATTATTATTATTTTGATAATCGATTTAGAATGTAGTTAACTTTTTGAGGGAAGCTAAGCAGTACATACAATATTTTTGGGACATAGTAAAAGTTTCAAAAGGTTGTTAAAAGTGTGAGAAGTACCAATCTATGTTTTATTTTATTCATTTGATAGCTTATTACTCGGCGTTGCCCGGGTGCTTATTAATACAACATTATTTTAATAATTTCTCATTAATTTATCTGCATCATACAACAGCATACATTTTGTGCCAATGTTCCAAGGTAATTAGATAAAGAATTATAACTGTTTTTAACTTATTTCATGCTAAAATGAAATATGTGAGCCTTAAATTGAAAATTTATTGTTAATTATAATCTTTGTTGGAAAATACTCATATTTAAATGTGTTATTTTTTTTCAATTTGTATGCTTAAAGGCTTATCTCTATTATTCTATATATTCAAAGCGGAAAGAAAACAGCCATTTTGGGACAAAAAATTTGAATTTTGGGCTTTTCGGATTTTTTAAAAATTTCAAAACCCCACCTATGTGAATTCTAGTGCATCAACAAACCTCTGTGTCAAATTTGATGAACATCTGACGAAATGTAGATTTATATAAGGAACATACATAACAAACAAATATATAATAATACTTCCATTTTTATATGCATAGATTTATTTTTATTTATTTATTTATTTGTACTTGCTGTAATTTTGAAATATGCTTGAAAGTATACTTGCTGATATTTAATCCTTTCGAGCCAAGAAGACTTGATCCGAAATCAAGTGTCCTTTAATGTGATTTTACACTTATCTGCAGTAGAGTCTCGATAGCTCGAAGCCTCATCACTCGAAAATTTCCTCATTAATGTTTCCATTCCGTCCTAAACTCTTGAGAAGACTGTTGGAGTTTCCTACAACTGGAACTACCAATAACTCGAAGCTTTTAGCCGGTCTCTTGGGGACTTCGAGTTATCGAGACTCGATTGTATATGCTATTTATTCTACTTATCGCTTAACAGAAATGCCGACGCGTTACAAAATATACACTGTAAAAAATGAGTGCTGTTTTTACAGTATAATACAGATCATTTGATAGTAATAAACTGTAAAATTGCTCATTTTACAGTACTAAACTGTAAAATCGTTAATTTTACGGTAATAAACTGTTAAATCGTTAATTTTACAGTAGTAATTTTACAGTTTATTATTTTGCATTTTACAGTTTTAAACTGGAACCTCTGCTGCCAGTATTATACTGTTTTTTTACCGTATTATACAGCTAAATTTTACGGCTATAAACTGTAAAATAGCTAACTTTTCAGTAAGAAACTAAAAGTGCTAGTTTTACAGTTTATTATACTGTGCATCTTATTACTGTAAATTGTGACCTCGGCTGCAAGTATTATACTGTAAAAACAACGGTTCATTTTTTGTAGTGTAACCTACAGTTAAACTAAATCCTCAATTAATAGCGACTTTTAAAAAAGAAAAAATAATAAGGAAAAAAGCTGAATGAAGTGGTTTGCCTTCAGCTCGACTACGGGCAGTTCAGATTGCCTTCGCCATAAATAAGGGCATATGCAGTATCTGGATACTATGGCTTTGCAATTAGCTTTTTGCTTGCTATTGCTGTAGTAGCTCTGGCTCGAACTCCTTGAGAAGAGGGGCTGACCTATCCTACATCTTGGTTCCAAGATATCTAACAAGATAACGGAAGAAATACAGCAAGATAGCTAATTTCTTAAATTTAGTAATAACTTAAACGGCCTCATTGTCTAGTGGTCAGAGAAGTCTGACAGGGTGGGGAAGTTCCGAGTTCGAATCCCGACTTGGGCAAAAGTGTACTTTCTCTGTCCTTTATCGTTTGCCTTTCTTTGTGTGAATGTGTTGTGCTGTGAATGGTTTTAGCGGGAAACTTTTCTATTTTTTTCCAGCCATATAACTGGCAGAAATTACGGGCATCTGTTGCCCATTACTCTTCAGGGACGTTTCGGATTTTTTTTTTTAATTTACAGTTTATGCATTTGAAAGTTGCTACTAGAAATGAGAGAAACTGCGAAATAAAATTCATGATAAAAGAACAAGAAGAGTATACAAAACACAGAAAATATCCCTGATAAGAATAAAGGAAAATGGAAAAGCATCAAAAGGTTTAAAATATCAAAAGAGCTATTAACTGAAATTTAAAATCGCCTTTGAGAAGGTTGAACTAACCGAATTTCTGCTTAAAACGTAATTTCAGTTTTGTTTAACGACAAGTTTTGCAGCTTAAATATTTAAAAATAAATAAAATAACGTCACAAATCTATTAAATTTTCAAAAATGATTGCGAAACGTGTTTGAGAAGCAAAGAACCTCCTTTTTAATGTAAAAAAATTAATGAGCTTATCGACGTAAAAGCATCCGACAGAAGCTAAATTTGTGTCTAGTTTTACGTCAAGTGTTCGGTTCATGACTAAGTCTTCGTACAAAACTCATTTCGTTTTACATAGGAAAAATGGTTTCTTGTAACCCCTTAAAACAAGTCTGCAATTATTTGGTAAATATGTACATTTAGAAGGTTATCTAATTTATTTTGACGTTTTTGCCCAAAAGTATTTGTTTATTTTGCACGTCCAGAACCTTTTCCTTTCGGTTTTTTAGACTTTTTTCCGAAAAAAAAGCAAAAAGTAATTATTTAAATAGAAAAAGCTTTTAAATTAATCATGATTTTAAAACACGAAAATTTTTAAAAATAATTTCTCTAATCCTCCAGTAGATTTGAAACATCATAGGGATTCAGAACTTCTTACCACATGTCCAGGAAATTTGTGATTGGAAATTTTTAACAGCTGTCAAAATACTTGTATGATTAAAAGGGAAAACCTGGGGAGCCAGTAAAAGTTAATAGTTGCCTTAAAATCTAACTGACAATTTTATTGCACAGCAAATTATATTAATTGATGTTTTAAGTTTTCTCACTAAAGACACTCACTTAAAAAAATATTAAGATTAATTTTCTTTTACACATCTTTTGGTAATGTAGAACTCTCATCCCATGTTTTTCCTTTTAATAATACAAGTATTTTGACAGCTGCTAAAAGCTCCTAATCACAAATTTTCCGGACAGTTTGTAAGAAGATCTGAATCTCTATGAGTCTTTAAATATACTCGGGACTTCGAGAAATTATTACATGGTAAACCTTCTTTTTAATGCTTTATTTGTATTGTGTATGAAATCTTGCAGTGGATTTAAGAAGTCTTGCAGTGGACATTTTAAAGATATATCGACAGAGACTTGCGATACACTTCAGTTTTATCTTAGATTCTTTTGACTGGATCATATCTAAATTATAATTATGTGTATTGCTTTAAAAAATTAAGACATTTAAAGAAAGACTTGTGCAACAATGGCCGTGATCAACAATGAATTTTCAATTGAATGTTCACCTACAAATCAGTACAAAATAAGCTAAAAACCATTAGTATTCACGTTTTAGTTGTATATATCTTGGGAAATTATAGCGAGCTTTATATGAAGCAGAAATATTAGGGATTCCTACAGTTATTTAACTCTGTGCAAGCATTTAATCGGGCTCATATTAGAGGATTTATGCAACAATGTTGATTAAAATAGCAATAAACTAATCTTTATGTATAAAAATGAATGAATGTACCTTGAATGTACCTCGACATTGAAAATGCAACACCAAGAAGGAGTGGTCAGAAATTGATGAAATTTGGTAAGAAGACAGAGACAGCATGGAACAATAAGTGATATTTATTTTAAAATAAATAAGCAAAATTTAGAGCCAGGACGGCGTCGGCTCAGTAAGAAGTAGGACCACCGCGGACAGCGATGCACGAAGAAACACGTTTAGGCATGGAGTCAATAAGCCTGCGGATGGTGTCCTGAGGGATGGCACTCCATTCCCTTTCAACCATTTGCCACAGTTCGTCCTCTGAACGAGGCAGTGACAGGTTCTGCAAACGGCGTCCAATCACGTCCCACACATGTTCGATTGGTGACAACTCAGGAGAGTATGGTGGCCAGGAAAGCATCTGTACACCTCGTAGAGCATGTTGGCTGATTAGAGCACTGTGAGACCGGGCGTTATCCTGTTGAAAAATTGCATTTGGCAGACCCTGAAGGTAGGGGATTGCCACCGGCCGCAGTACATTATCTACATATCGTTGGGCCGTCATAGTGCCTCGAATACGAACTAGAGGTGATACGGAATTGTATGCAATAGCGCCCCAAACCATTATGCCACGTTGTCGCGCTGTGGGGCGTTCCACAGTTACTGCCGGATTCGATCTTTCTCCACGTCGACGCCACACACGTATGCGATGACTATCGCTGGACAAACAGAAGCGGGATTCATCTGAGAAAACTACGGTTTGCCATTCTGCCATCCACGTCGCTCTGGTCCGGCACCATTCCAAACGTTGGAGTCTGTGCTGTGAGGTCAATGGCAGTCTTCTTAGCGGGCGCCGTGATTGCAGGCCACGTGCAACCAGTCGACGGGAAATGGTTCTGGTCGACACAGGAACATCCAGGGTACCTTGCACGTGCTGCAGAATCGACGTACAAGTGACTTGCGGGTCCACCACAGCTTGTCGGTGAATCCGTCGATCCAAGCGGTCTGACGTCACTCTGGCTGCACCTGTACCCCTCAATGTGGCTACATTTCCTCTTTCCAACCATCTCCGACACAGCCGATGCACAGTGCTTGCATCCATGTGGGTATCAGCTGAAATTTGACGTATGGACCAACCTCCCCTTCTCAGTCCGATTACCATACCCCTTGTAAAGTCGTCTATATGCTGGAAGTGTCTTCGTTGAGGACGGCGTGGCATTTCCTCCTATCACACGTATCCTTCGAGACAAAACCAAATTTCTCCGATAATTAGTCTGGCAGAAAAACCAACATGAACATAGCCCACTTTTCAACTTCATTCTCTTATATCTTACTTCACGTGCGTCGGAGAGCTGCGCATTTCATATCATTTGCATAACTCAGTGACGTGCGTCTACGGTAAAATTTGCATGAATTTCTGACCACTCCTTCTTGGTGTTACATTTTCAATGTCGAGCAGTGTACGTATGTATGTATCTTTGAATCTATGTATGTCCTTTATAGATTCAAAAACTGCCCGTCAGATTTTTCGTCGCTAAAAATTTCACAGTGTGTTTGTGTCCTCACTGGGCACATCAAGAGACCAATTGGAAAAAAATCTGACAGGTAGTTCTTTTTTTATTCCAATTTTAGTTGAAACTTTCACATAAAATATCTAATTTTTTAAAGGCCTCCATTCACATCATTATTTAGTGCTTCATCTTAACTTTACTTCGATAGCTAATTTTGCGTTTGATATTGTCTTTGCTTCGCGTGGTTTTCTGAGACTCCTCTCAGTTCAAATAGTTAAGAAATGTTTCTTTTGGGATGAACATTATAATACCTCTGTTCATTTTTTTTCAAAAGTAGAAACTCAATTTTTTGGAAAATCATCACAGATAAATAACACATTTAAGTTTGATATCTCGTTGTCCTTTATGCAGGCGTAACTGACCAAGTTGTCACAAAAAATACCTTCTTGGAATTCACATGTTGCATTTTAACCCGCGCGAGGCCAGGCATATCCATGTTGCATTTTAACCCGCGCGAGGCCAGGCATATCCACTAGTAATTAATATAATTAGTTAAAAACCAACGTGAGTAAAACATAAATTAGGTAGAAAGTTCTTTCTATCTAATTTTCGTTGCTTTATTTTCGTTGGTTTTTAACTTCCATTATATTTTAGCACAAATATTATTTGATCTTTTTTCATTTAATAATTAATAGTTAGTTAATTAATTTGATTAGAGAATATTGCATTGTCATCGGGTCTGAGGTTACGTACAAAATTTCAAAAGAATACAATCACAAGAAATGTGTGAGAATTTAGTCCCAAGTTTCCACCCGTGCAAACATCAAAACAAGTAAATAAAAACATGATAATTTATTTTTAAAAAGTAAATAAAAGTATTTAACAGTAAATATATACAGCAATAATAATGTAATTATTAATAATTTTGTTTATGACAGCATAGCAATGCTATGCTAAGGTTTAAGGGTTTTATATAAGGTTAAGGTTTAAGGTGATGCTATGATAGCATCACCTTAAATTGAAAACTCATCGAAATGTAGGGTTATGTTAAATTTCAACCTATATGCCCATTTTAACACAAGTCTCTCTCTTAGCTTTTTCAGTTTTTAATCTTTCCCCTTCAAGTTGCATTTGAATACTTTCGTACTGCTACTGATGATTTTATTATGATTATTATTATTGTTATTTTATGAATATTTCCCAGAGATTGCTGCAATATAAATGAACAATATTTCCTTATGACTTTGAATCGGAGCCTCTAATTAGTTTCAAAAATCCAGAGCTCGCTCACTCTTAGGTTGCGCTCAATCCCTTACGGACTCTATTACCATCATCCTATAGAAAATATTGGCAATTTTTAATGAACTCGCTATTCATTAGTTTGAAGATAGTTTAGCTGGCCACCTTGTCTATGGGTTAAAATAGTCTGACCGTGATGCGGTGGCCCCGGGTTTTGAATCCCGACTTAGGCATGGATGTACTTTCACTCTCTCCTGTCCTTGTCCTTCCTCTGTGTGAATGACTGTGTTGTGAATGGCTGCTTCTGCCCTATAAACGGGTCTTATGGCATGTGTGTTGAGCTAAATGGGACTTCCACCTTAATGGTGCTCGTAAAAAACGGAAGCCGTACATATTCCGTCTGAAATCGGGTAGATGTGTCTTCTGAGGCTCGCGTACCCGAGTGGATTCAGAAACAACAACAACAAGATAGTTTAATGCGATTACAGAGGGGTAGAGGCCTTACAGGGTGGGGGTTTTGCTTAAGAGTGTGTGAACCTTGGGGTTGTGAAACCAATTTGGTACTTAAAGAAGAAAATTTTCATCAAGTAAATGTTTGCTGATTGCTAGCATGTTTCCATGAAATCTCTGAAAAATCTACTTATATTAAAAACTGAGTATCTTTCTAACTATCTTTCTTTCTATCTATATCACGCTTCTTTCTCTTGAACGCCAATGAACTGAAAGTCGAACCAGGTACCGATAGATAGGTAATTTTTCAGGCTTCATTAGTTTCAATTTATATAATTATACGATTTTTATTAGCAAGGATATCAATTAATAAGTAGTCAAATTTAAAGCGATTAAGCCTAATAAATGATTAAATATGAAATCCATTGTTGCAAAACGTGGTTGCTATGAAACAGTAATAACAATGACAATGAGAATTTTGAATGAAGGCTTAACTAAATCAAACACGAAACTCATAAGCTGGCCACTTACGTAGTATTTTTATCGCTAGCTACTTGTAATATTTTGAAACATTCATTTGTTGAAAAGCCATCTACTTATATTAAAAACTGAATATCTATGTCTGCTTCTTTCCCTTGAGCGAGCATAACTTGCTGTAACTTTCCTCACCATTTTGAAGGCGCGAAGCATCTCGATAATTCGAATGATTTTTTTGATGCAGGAAAAAAGTGAAGACGTAAAGCGCCTGTTAGCGAGCCGCCTTGGCGGGAAGTAGTTTCTTGAAATTTTCCTCACTACTTTCAAGGCACGAAGTGCCCGTGAAACGCCGGGTCACGTGCGTGGTATGTCTTGAAATCGAATGAACATTAAATTACATCAAATAATATAACTTCAGAATGAGGTAAAAGTTAGAGAGGGGGCACGTTATGCATCAACATGCCGCAGGAAGCTAATCTAGCTGCCCTGGCAGCTAGTATTTAAATAAAATCCAAAAATCATCAGTTTTAACATTTAGTGCTAAAGTATTCGAAAGCACTATTCGTCCGTGGAAGCCACGCTTAGCACTCGCTAACCGCAACATTTATGCCATTTCAAACAATAATACTATCTTCCTTTTGATAAATCTTTACATTTCAAAATCTATATGTATATAAATGAATGTATGTATATTTGCATGTTTCCTTATACAAATCCACAGTTTTCGTCAGATTTTCATTAAACTTGGCACAGAGGCCTTTAAGCTTTTAAGCATACAAATTGATAAAATTTAATACATTTAAATATGAGTATTTTCCAACAAATATTACGATTAACAATCAATTGTCAATTTAAGGCTCACCATCTAATTTCAGCATGAAATAAGTTAGAAACTACCTTGGAACATTGGCACAAATATTGTATGATGCAGAAAAATTAGAGGTTTCAACAGATATTTAATTCTAATTTTTGCGAGCATTTTTTGGTCCTCCTATTAGAGGAAATATGCAAAAGACAGATTGATGCAATTTTTATATGCCCATGTGAATAGAATTCATTCAAATGAATGAGCTATGTTGCATTAATAAGCACCCGGGCAACGCCGGGTAAAGTAGCTAGTAAGAAAAATGTTTCAAAAGTCAATATTCATACGCACCTTTACACTATAATTGTGCCAATGTTTTTCCGTATAAAGTTCTTCATGCTTAAAAACACCAAAATGATTTCAAGCGATGCGATTAACTTGTTAATTCAAAACACAAACTTTAACCTTAATATTCTTTACACTCTCTGCCACCCAATACATTTTCGTCTGAACTTTCTTTAAGGTGAAATTCTCGTTGTGTTGCGAAGAATGCATTAATAAATTCAGAGCTTGTTGAAGTAGCTACTTTTAGTATGCAATTTGAGTGCACATAATTACAGCGAAGGAATATATCAATGAACGTAGGTATCGAGTAACTTGGTAACATAAAATCGTAGTTCTTTGTTGTGATATGATTAATCGCCTTTTTGTTGGATTGTTATGTGGGTCATTCTACGCTATTTGAATTCAGACGGCCAATGGAAAAACTTCATGTAAAACTGATTTTAATAATGTTTTTGCATGCTGAAGCATTACAGACTATTATCTTTTATATGGACCACCCAATTAATTCACTGCAATTATTTTATTTTAGCATTTACAGCCGAAAATAGTCATAAATGTATACTCCCCTGGCATGTTCAAATACTAGTTTTTATACAAACATGTTCGACGCTCAATTTTTGCGAACGTGGCATAATGTTTTTTGCCATAATCATACACTTACATTAACAGAGAAACCAATTTCCTCAGTAAACATTGAAAAAATATTTATTATTATTAAAAAAAAATACACTTTTCAACGGGCCATATCAATAGTGTCACCTCCACCTGGCGAACTTCAAAGACTGAAATTTAGTATAAAAAATGCATAAGAATGATGTTGATTGCGAATAACCAGTGTAATACTGAGTTAAGTTAAAAGCAAGCTAAGAGGTTTTAAAAAAATTCGAATATTATTGCATCGGTTCTTGTTGAAAGTGCCTCAAAGCTTACTGCGCCAGTCGCTGTAGTATTTCCCCTGGTAAGTATAACTTTTGATATTTCATCGTTACATAAGTATGCGTATGTACAATGTAATGCTTATTGTGTGCAGACATCACGGTTTACTTGAAGTTCTGGTAACAAGAACGCGTGATGCTGTTTTTATAGGTAATGTGTGATTTTGTCACTTCTCTGGCGTCACTCCCCTGGCATTTTTGTTCAAAAAAAGGGTAAATATACATTAAAACTGTGATATAAGCATAATTAATTTCATTTTTAATCCTAATTGCCCCTGTGAAAGCAATTAGAATGAACGTAAATAATGCGGGAAGTATTTTTATTTGGGATCTGCGGTGCGACTTGTATGCAACATATCGTGTTTTCAGGATTAATTTTTTTCATTTTATTACAACGTGAAAAATTTTTTTGATTACAGGTCTTATAGAAATGAGTCCATACTATCATTTTACACCGAAAAATAAGTGAAATAATTGTAAATCAAACCAGAATTCCGCCAATAGTGTCACTCCCCTGGCAACGCATTTTCCCCTGGTATCGATAAACCCCCCAAAAATTGAAATTTCGTCTGGCCCTTACCACTACAATCATAAAAATAGCGGCTACTAGTGATATAATGAGTGTGAAATTAAACAGATTATTTTTTCTTTGGGGACACAAAAAACGCATTGATCGTAGAATCACCCATGTCTCCTCTTACATTGTGAGATTATGGCTTCGCTTGAAGTTGGCTATTGACTTTTGCTTTACCAATGTTATGAAGTTTTAGCTCTTATTAGAAATGTGCAGTATTATATATTTTTTTGGTTACTTTTATGATGGATCTTTAGTTTAAAATTGAATTGAATTTTCCACTTTAAAATACGTTCTGCTTTAATATACAAACAGGGGCGATCCGAATTTAAATTTTTGGAAGACTGAAATTCTCAATTTATTGAATAATAAAATATGGACATTCAAGCATAAGAACATTCATCTAATGAAACGGGACGTTCAAGCATTAAAAAATTGCAGTACTGCAACTATGTTTCCAAATTCACCGAATCGTCGGGCAAAAATTTGCAGAATAAGATACTTTTTGGGAAGTCCCAGCAACCTTTCGTGATCTCCTATCGGGTTCCAATGTACACAGGGTGTTTATAAAGTCTTGTACTGAAGAAAAAAAATCATTTAAAAAACACACACACACACACACACACAGCATCCAGCATGCAACGTCTAGTATCTTATCCGACCCGTGGCATTCTTAAATTCAAACTATGTTTTTCGCAATCACGAATAGCGATGAGGCCCTACTCGTTGGGTTTCTTGTTTCTACAAATGAGTTCTCTCACAGTCTCAAGTGCAAAAACATAATTTGAAATTCAAATTAATGTCATGGGCTGGATGCTTCGTTCGGGATGCTAGACGCTGTGTGCCGGATGCTGAATGTTGTGTGCTGGGTGCTGTTTTTGTCAAAAGAGGATTGTGTAAAATTGAGGCATAAACAAAGTCCATTCTGGGATCATGGACGAGGCCGAAGAGTCGGAGGAGTCTCTTCTGGCACCACCCAGAAAGAGCACCAGTGAGCGGAGGCTATTGGACCTCAAAAGGAATAGGATATCAAGAGCGCACATATAGGAGGCAAGTGGGGCTCAAGCCCCCCCCCCCCTCCTCGAAATAAAAATTCCTTGCTACCCCTAGTACTATTTCTCCCTAGTATACCTCCCTAGTACTATTTTTTCGACGTAACATAGCTCCTTCATACTCCAGATCCTTCAAATATGAAAACTTTTCTTCTTCATACATTAATGAATAAGTTTTTAACAATGTCAACTTTTAATAACTCAACTGTGTACTGAAATCATTTTCTACGGAAAAAATATCCTGCTAAACTGGGATCCGAGCCCGTCCCCCTTCATTAAGATTTCATTTTCGGGACACAAAGGAAGGACAAGGATAGAAGAGAGAAAGTACATCCATGTCCGAGCCGGGATTCGGACCCGGTACCTCCCCATCCACTGTCTGACTTCTGTGATCACTAGACAAGGTGGCTGGCAAGGACATCAGAAAAATGATGTCAAAAATCTCCATCGATCCCGGTGGAACTAAAAATTTCCTTCAAGGTCATAAGGTCAAAAAATTTCACTAATATCTCTTAAACGGTAAGTGTTATTGTAAATACAATGGTTTCAGAATTTGAAAAACATACAATTATGGTCAAACAAGCTGGAATCCAAGAGAGTGGATCATTTGGGCTTTATCCCCCCCTCCCCCTTTCAAGCTACCAAATATAGCCTAAAGCTGCATTTTGGGGACATGTATTTCGAAAATTCACATTAGACACCTTATTTGAGACCGTTAATTGTACTTTGACATTGTAATTAACGTAAAAATAGTTAAGAACATCAATATAAATGGAATGACAGAAGTCTTCATCGATCCCGGCGTGGCTTAGTTAAAAATTTTATTCTAAGTCAAAGGTGAGAAAACGGTTTTCCACAAATACAGTCGAATTTCGTTAAATCGCACTCCTATGGACGTTTGAAAAAAGTTCGTCAAAACCGTAGTTCGATTTGTCCGACAACAATTCACAACAAACAAAAGGAGGGTTTCGGATAAGTAATTAATCTCATCAGTAATTCGTTTTTGTCAACTCCAGTCTAGTCCCAATGTTGAATAAAACACAGCAGATACTGATGAAGATATCCATGAAAATATTTGTGATTCATTTTTTCCATTCAAGAAATTTATAGAAGTTTAGGACTAATGAGAAGAAGAAAAACATATCACTATTCAACAGTTCGAGGAATGATTAAAACACATTTTTTTTAAGAACTAAATAGAAAACTGTATGATAATATTTGTGTCATTAACTCTTTCGTCATTCTGTACCTCATATGAGACTCTTATTTTAAATAACGATATTTTAGTTTCAAAATACCCACAAAAATCCTTTTTTCTATTTTTTGTTATTGTTCATTGACACTATTTGATTATGTGATGCAGATATATTAGACCCTTAAATGAGAGCAAGAATCATCTTTAAATGGCTCCTTGGATTCCAATAAATTACTATCAACTAATTGGATTTGTTTACAAGAGAGAGAAAATTACCAGGACTTAACGTGTTTCTTTCTCTGAAGTAAGTAAGAATGTTATTTCATTCGCTCTCCTTTATATATTATGTGTGTGCTTTTAAGTTTGTTTTAAGTGTAAAATAGATCCTAAAAACACAAAAAATTATGTATTAGACCCCTTATAGATGGCTCGTAAAAAAAGAAAAGGAACAGTTTTCAAAAAGAAGAATGTTTTGCATTTGTATTACAACGGAATCTTATGGGATCACGACATTATCCCTAGAGTGGAAAAAAATTTTAATTACAAGTTCCGAACTCCATTCCTTCCCTCAACATATACAAAGATGGTCTACAACTGCGTGTTATGAGATTATTCATTTTCGAAAACTTGGAGAGCTTTCACGATCCCTCCCCACTCCTTCGAACGTTTTATTTCTGTAAAGCCTTTGAGAGAGCTTAGAACATTCACCAAAATCTATGAACCTCTTCTTATCTTAAAATCATTGGAGAACGTCTGAACTGAAATTTTAGGACTTGAGATTCAAAAAATTCCCGGGGGAAGTATCTTTGCCATTGCTACACTTAAATTTATTGGCCCATATTGTTACTTAATTTCCTCGGCTTATCAAATGAAATTGTCCGGATTTGTTTGCCCATATGCTAGTAATGATCCCCATCGCCCTCCTCCGATGCCGAACCCCTCTTTCTTGCTATAAATACGTTTGAAGAAAATTGAGTGACTGCCAAACCTTCCATTTCTGCAATAATCGTCTATTACCCACTAAGTATAAATACAATTTCACAAGCACCTTGAGTTTTCATGCAAAATAAGCTAAATTTCTAGGCGCGCACACTCACAAACATACATTTACACATGTATAAGGGGTGGGGGGAGGGGAGACGTATGGAGTCGCGACGTGAAAAAAGGTTGGGAACCACTGCGTTAAATAGTGAAAATGTAATATTTGTTTTCTTATTTTCTCATACTCCTAATTTAGGCCCGAGAGCGTTCTCTTGAACATATCGATTATAATTTATTCATTTTCTATGCACTTTGTTTATGATAACACTTACTGTCGCAAATATTTGAAGGAAAAAAAAAAAAGAAAAAAAAAGAAGAATTTTTGACCTTTGACCTTGTGCATTTTTTTTTAGATTAAGTTGGAGCGATTAAAACTTTTCATATCTCATTTACAAAGATGCATTTTAGGTCCAGTTCAATGTTTAACTCTATGGATTTGTTTTTTTTTACTTTGATCTTTGAAATTGTAAAAATATTTTAATTCAAGTGGAATCGATGAGGACTTTCGATATCTCATTTACAATGATGCATTTCATGTCTGTATCAGTTTTCAGTTCTATGCAATTGTTTCCAGTTTTTCAATGTTTCTTTTTTTTTGACCTGGAACCTTGAATAACATTTTAAAGCTCCTCCGGAATCGATGGGGAATTTTCACATTTCATTCATAATGACGCCCTTAAAGTCTGTACCAATTTGTCTGTACCTGTGCGAATTTTTCCACTGTCGAATGTCTATTTTCCACTTAAAGTAAAAGAACGAAAAAAAAAAAGTTCCAACATTTCCCTATAGTATGGCATACAAAGCGCGTTTCTTCAAATACCTTAAACTCATTTCTGCAGATGCAGTCCTTTACCTTTCCACGGCAACTAGTGTTGAAAAAAAAAAAACCCTCTAAAGTTACCTCAATTTTAAAGAGTGCTAAATAATTTTAATACACATTGCAAATCCTAATAAGGTAGTTTGTGTAGTCATTTAAATTAAAAAATAATAATAATTAAAAAAAAAAAAACATTTTAATCACCCGGCCATAAAACGTGCTAAAAAAGAAGAAACAGTGTCATCCAATGCGAATTAAAGCCTTTTTTAAAGCTAAACTCAATGAAGCAACAGCCCATGGGGGCCACTGCCCATTGTGCCCATCTCAGTTCATGTGACCGAGGGCTCTGGGTTGCAAGGCAGATGGTCCGAATAGGTGCTTAGCCGAAACTAGAACCCCAGGGTTTAGCTCTCAAGCACATTTGGTACTCGTTTTGCTGACCCACTGAAATGATGCATGGCTGAGTCAAATTTTCTCAACTCGGGAATCACTGAACCACCGCGCCTCCTTGTTTATAATAGCGTAAATTAAACTTCGCACAAACTCTGAATTTTAGAATGGGAACTTCTATGCTTCACAATGTAAATGAGCTCCTGAGGCAAAAAGCAGCTAAGGAATCAAATTGCAGTACATTCCGAAGAGTAGTTATTTGTAAAAAACGACTTAGGGACCTCCACTGCATTTAAATGGTAATTTTAAGGTCATAGTTTACCGATTTATGTGACCGAGTTTACTAAATTTGAGTTATTTTTTTAAAGGAAATAGACAAAGCTACGAGCTCTAATAACTTTTAGTAACTGACAATTTTCTGGTTTTGTTAAAGATATTTAGTTTTACCTACGTCCCTTTAGGGGGTCAATTGTCCCCCCCCCCGGCTTTGAGAAATAAATGTATTGATATATAAAGGGCCTGGTTGCATGATTTGAGTTGTCTTTCGAAAAAAATGAGCATTGGGTTTGCACCCTTTGCCCCCCCCCCCCCCATTCCCCTGGAAAAATGAAATGACGGGTTTCACCCAACTTGAAGAACACTCAGGGACGAATACAAGGGAGGGGTGACGGGGACTCACCACTAGTAAATTTTCAATGTTGACGTTCAAAAAGGCATTTTTAGACTGTCTTTGATGCTTGGAGGAGGGAGGTTTAGGGCCCTCCTCAGGATACGTTTCAAAATTGAAGTTCAAAACACGCGAAGTCAACATTTGAAAACCACGATTTGTACGAAATTATATATTATAAAATCAATCGCGCGCCATTTCCTTGAAACGTTTTTGGATACGCCCTTGAGAACACTCCATTATTTTTTTTTTTCACCCAGCAGAATTTGCAAAAAGAGTTACTCTTGATAGTGTGAAAAGAAAAATTGAATACATATCACGTGAAGTGAAAAAAAAAAATTATTCTCTTCTCACACGAAAAACGAAAACGCAACCGATAAAAACACAACAACGCCGTTCGATCTCCGAAAAAAACCACACATTTTCGGACAAGAAAACGCGTGTCCCGAAACGGAAAACGAAGCGTGTGAAAAAGCGAAAAATGGCGAAACTTACCTGGTTCCTCCGTTGTCCTGTTACGCCGTGTCTGTGTGCGACACGGGACACTGTCCATAGAACAAGGGATGTGTTCCGAAACTACGCGCGCTTTTGAGAGCACTACAAATCGGGTGACACCCGAAATCGCGGGGCGGCCCACTTCCCCCGTGGCCTTGCGAATACGTCACAGACGGACGCCTCTCTCATCTGACCATCGTCCACTATGCGGCTGTGCAATTGTTTTGGTGGTCTCATTAACATACATTTGGTGGGGGTTCTTGTTGAGCTGACATAGAGTGACTAATTTGGGTTAATTTTTCTTTTCTTGTGTTTGGTAAAAATGAAAATGCGGGTTTTTTTTGTTGTAGCAGTTGAGAGAATGCATACAAATATTCTGTTTGTTACATATCTGTTCGACTGCATTGTCCAGTCGGTCAGTAACGCTGTGAACGTAAAAAAAAAAAAAAAAAAACTAAGCGAACGTTCGAGCAGAGGGGGATGTAGTCGAACTTGTCTATCTCGTTGTAAGAACATGAGTAAAGTCGAAAGTTTTAATAAGGACCCATTTGTATTTTTCAAGTTTTATTTCACATTCAACACATAAAACATACAAGAGGAGAATAGAACACGAATACACAAAAATGCAAAGTTGAGAAGATTAAGTCGAAGTTAAAGTTATTGTTTGGTTCGCTTATAACGCCATCTCTAAATTAATGGTGAAGTTGCAACACTCGTATTTCAAGGGATAGAAGAAAAATTTGTGATAAGAAGGTTTCGAAATGTAGAGGTTTTTTGATAAAGCTATAAAACTGGACACTTGAACAAAAATTCATAGACAGATTCTTCTGCATTTATATTGTTGAACATCTTACTGTTTGACCTATTGTGATTGCACGTATAAACTTAACCAAGTGGCGCAGCAGCCCATTGGGGCCTGTTTTCTGTGTCCATCTCAGTTTTTTAATGAAAGTACTCTGGGGCACAAGACAGATGTACCGGTTGGATGGTCAGCTAAAGCGAAACTCCAGGGTTTTGTTCCCAAGCACGCTTGGTACTGGTTTCCTTCGTACACGCTTGGTCCTGGAACCACTGAAGGGGTGTAAGGTGGACTCAACCGTGCGTAACTCGAGAACCGAACCCAAGTCTGCGGCGTGAAGAGCTCCCACTGAGCCTTTGGATTTCGTTTACAAGTATAATCAATTAAATATCGGTGCATATGTCGATAGTAAATTTATACAGACCATTAAGGACGCCAATTATCTTTCGATGATTGTCGTTTCGTTTAACGCTTAAGATTTTTGCTTCCTCTTCAATCGAAAATATTTTAGCATTAGAACAACATATCGCACCCTTGCTACAAAAGTGCCACAACTCAAAAAACTACGTTCTCCAGGAATTGCAAAAAACTGTTCCCGGGCTGACTAGGCACATTTTAGTATTTTTGAATTTGTCAATATGAAGACCAAAACATCTCAAACTATGATCGTTAGTTACGCTCGTTACTCTACGACGGTTGGACGACAACTCAAGATGTGGCATTTCAGTGGCAGGGGTCTTAGGCATCTTGATAACGACAAAACACCATAACTGCCCTTTGGCGGCTGATTTTTCAATGCAACTTCTGGCTCTTTTGAAGATTGGTAGAGACGTGTAAACTACGTCTAATGACGGTCATAACTCAAAAATCACAATTTTTGAGTTGTGGCACTTTTGTCGCAAGGGTGCGATATATCCATAAAATTCAACTAAGTAACTCTTCTTCATGACTCAAAAGTAAAACTGGCGAAATTTTTGCACTGTTAATCCCTTCCCTCAGTTTTCTAGTGAATATATAAAATTCCTAAAAATCTCCATGTATGTTTTTGCTTAAGTCTCACAAGTTTGGAAGAGCTATATGACTGCGTATGTTAAAGGTAATGCTTTTCACCTAAGCTTTCAGTTAGTAAAGATTGCTATGGTTCAAATTCAAAAATGACAGTGTAGCAAGAATTCGACATCTTGAGGTTTTCGGGAAAGCTAATTCGAAATTAACATGGGAGGAAAGTGTAATGAATGTTTTAAATGTGCAGAGAAATTGTACACTTCCACATAGGGAGGTTTTCGAGGTTGGCAGGTTTAACTGTATAAGTAGGATTGGAAGCTTACTAAAGTAACTATTCATCTCAAATTTACAGTGTCTGTCCCAAATATTTGTGCCTCTTTTTAATCCTAAATTTATGGCATTGGTCCCGAGCAATCCCGAAGGACCGTAGCGCAGCTTACTAGTAATACTACAGCTGTAACTAAAATTGTATTTGGCATTATGAACACGTTTTGAACTGGTAATGATGGAAGTATTACATGGAGCAATGCCAACGCCTTTATCCATCTTAGATTTACTTACGAAGTTTAATTTGTTCACCATTTGGCTAAGAACCGTTGTGCTTCTCTTGTTGTGTGCCGAAAATGCGAGAAGTGCAAAACCGCTGTTGCTTGTAGCGATAATTTTCACATTACCTAGACCAGGGGTTTTCAACCTTTTCACTACTAAGGATCACTTGGTACTCTTCCGAATTCAAAGCGGACCACATGCGATAAAAATAATATTTTCCTAACCATTGCACTAGGTGAATCCAAAAGTTTTCTTTAGCAAATCAAACTACAAACTATATAAATAATAAAAAAAAAAATTTTTCACTAGCTGTTCTTAGACCGCATGAGAACATCTGGCCGCGGGTCATTAGTTTTCTGGACCAGGTTGAGAATCACTGATCTACACCACAGTTTATTTCAAGATTTATTGATGAAAAAGAGAAGGAATGGTTTGCAGATCATTCCTTCCTCAACAAATTTGGGAAAATCCAACAAATAATTTACGTTCAGTCTTTGAATATCCCTTGGCAAAATTAAATCCTAGTGCTCTTTCGCATCAAAAAGAGCCCAGGTGCCTCCTTCTGGCGGCAACTGGGCGTCAAAATTCTCATGGTAATGGCATTCCGCCGATTCTGGTGCTTTGTGAAAGAATGGATGCTTATTTGGGGGATCGCACTAGGTCTGCAAAAGGTTGTGCCTCTACTGCAGCCCCACTTGAAAGAAAAGAAAAAAAAAATTACGTTCAGTAAAGACTGAACTTTGTTTTACAGTTGTTGTTGTCTTGTGCCAGCCAGGCTGGAAATTTCGGTGCGCTGCTTCACTTTTCCAACTGTACTGTTATTTAGTGTGAAGTCCGACTTCCACAGTACACACATGCCATAAGGACCCGTTTATAGGGTAGGCAACATTCACGCAAAGAAAGGGCAAGGACATGAGAGAAAAAGTACATTTATGGTCGAGCCCGGACTCAAACCTGAGACCTCCCCATCGAATCAGACTTCTCTGACCCCTAGGTTAAGGGTAACCAGCTCGTTCTGCAGTAATTATATTCTCACATTGGTGAAGGGGCGCGGTGAAGGGATTTTGGGAGTGAAGCCTAGAACCCTCTATTTTAACACGTAGTAGCAATCCTAATATGGTAGTTAATACGTGTAATGAGCATGAGTTTTGGATGCACAATTCCGTTGCAAACTATGTCCCTGTCCCCTGATGACCACAGTATAATGGGATTCCACTGCATCACGTTTTCATTTGCATTTAGAAGTTCAAAAGTACGATAGAGCGCTCTTAGATTTTACCAAGAATTGGTAGAAATATCTGCCCCCGAATCTCAGAATCGAAATTACAAAATTTATTTATCTGCGATATAAAATGAGCGCAACTGGCAAATATAAGATTATACAAGTGGATATTATTTAACAAGTGGAGTTTATTTAACACACATTGGGGAAAAAAATTTCTCCCGAGCTTTTAGTCAATTTTGAAATTTATTTTAAAACTTCAGTAAAAAAAGTAACTTTTCAAACTGGTGAAAACACTCAATGTTATTATTATTTTTTCCTAATAACAAAATTGTACTGTTTAAATGAATGTTATATCATGTCCTATTTTTGAGATTTTCAGCTTTCATTCAAAACAAAAATTTTAAGCACAGCTCGTATAGAATTTTTGTTACAAGCTTTTAAGTAATCGGTATTTGTTACACAGCGTTAAAACTTTAACATTGCTTAGACACGTGTATAATTATTTGTAGTCACACGCAGTTCTTTCTTTATTTCTTTCTTTTCAGATAGAAAATAGTGAATTGAGTACACATAGAGAAAAGTAAAAGGTAAACAACTTAAATTTTATAGATATTGAAAGTACAAAAATATTTTATGTGAACATCCTTTTTGATCTGACACGGGTGAAAACTATATCCATCTTTTTTTCGTAACTGTCAATGACAACTTCTCTTTCAGCCAACACAAAAAAAAAAAATGAACAGAGCCACCGTATCTGATAAAACTGCTGAACAAAAACCTGGCATTGCTATGTGATACGGTCCAATGTCATTGCTCACAACAAATCATAGTCCAGCAGCCATTCAGCCTGGAACTTCTGTCAATGCTTTGACGTATTATAATCATTCACTTTCAGTTAATATTTAAAAAAATTTAACTCATCTTTTTTTCTCTGTCAATTCCACGAAACCACTCCCACAGCTGCGTTCGTTTTCACTGTAACCTTCACGCTGAATAACGACCGCAGATATAATCCCAGATTACAACTGGCGTGAGTAGTTAAACATTGTTCAAACGATTCGTTTTGTTGCTGGAGAGTTTTACTTCAATTATGGGTATTTAACTGAACTGTAAAACCTGTTGCGTGAATCAGAGTGTTGTTGTTAGTTCAAAAGAGTGACTAGTTCTTTTCTAACTGACCATTCAAGTGAAAGTTAATGCTCATTGGTTGTTACGTCATCGCTTAGTACCTGCTCTTCTGGGTTGTTGTTGTTGTCTTGTGAGATCTACTGTCTAATCCATGGAGTAGAAAAAAGGAAAGAAATGTTCTACGGATGCGCTAGTTTGAAAGTGGCAACGAATTCTCACCTCCGCCAGAAGACGCGACTCGACAATCCCTTCCTATTTCCTAAAGGAATCAATGTAAATGATACTGAATATGTCATCTTTTTAAATGCTGCTATGGGAAAGAAAATATTTTTTTTAACTGGATTTTGGTATAAATCTGCGATTAAGATTATGAATTAAATATGTTTTTCATCCCACGAAAATCGGTGCCGTATTCTTTGAGAAATAGGTTTAATCGAATGCACTTACCAACTTACCAAGTCTGAGAATCTGACAGAATCTGTCATTTTTTAAAGATTGCGGTTGGCAAGATCATTTTTTTTTTTCAATTGGAATTTGTTGTAAACCATCGATTAACATTATAAATTAAATATGACTTTGATCCCACTAAAATTTTGCCGTATTTTTTAAGAAAGATGTTTAATCGATCGCATCTAACAATTTGCTAAATCTGACATTTTTGCTACTGTATGCGACATTTTCTTTGCATTGTACGATGTTATTTTTGCTAAGAATCAGTTCTCTAAATTGTTGATAAATTAAGCATGTGGCAAAAAATTAATTATGTCAGTACTTAATTTTGTTATTAATTAAATGTATTAAGATGACAAAATAATTATTAGTTTAAATATATTTAGTTCATAATGTTAATCGATGATTTAGACCAAATTCCACTTGAAAAAAGGATATTCTTGCAAAAATTGTCTTTAAAAAGTGACAGACTCTGTCAGATTTGGTAAGTTGTTAAGTGCATTCGATTAAACCTATTTCTCTAAGAATACGGCACCTATTTTCGTGGGATGAAAATCATATTTAATTCATAATGTCAATCGAAAATTCACACCAAAATCCAGTTAAAAAAAATATTTACTTTCCCATAGCAGCATTTAAAAAGATGACAGATGCAGTATCATTTACATTGATTCCTTTAGAAAATAGGGAGGGATTGTCGAGTAGCGTCCTCTGCCGGCGGTGAGAATTCGTTGCCACTTTTAGATAGCAGAAATTTAGCTCCTCCCATTTAACCTCCTTGGTCTGATCTTCTTAGGTAAAACCTTCCGCGCATTTACGCATGTGTCAAGTGTTCTCTGATCTTACCAAAACAGGCGTGTTAGGTACCAAACAATAAGGGGAAGAATAATAAGAAGCATTTCAAACCGTATCAAACAACGTGGACCGATGTTTATTTCAGATACATAGTTTAGTTGAATATGTCAAAAGGATACAGCAAATGTAAGTTTTTAATTGAAAACTTCGGAAAGTTCCCACTCACAACCCATCTACCCTTTTTTAAGTGGAACTATTCGCGAGTGCTAGACGCGACTCTCAAGGACGGACAGTAGGCTGGCAATTTGGGATGCGCTGCTTCTCTTTTTCAACTGCGCCGTCATTTGGTGTGAAGTACGACTTCCACAGTACACACAAGAGATAAGGACCCGTTTACAGGATAGGCAATCATTTACACAAAGAAAAGATAAGTACAGGAGAGAGGAAGCACATTCATAACAGAGCCAGAATTCGAGCCCGGGACCTCCCCATCGCAGTCGGACTTCTCTGACTAGTAGACAAGGTGGCCTGAACTCTTCCGAGAAAAGTAATTTTTAATGATGGAATAAATAGCAGCCAATAAAAAGCACTTAAGCTTGTTGAAAAAAAAACTGTGTAGAGCTAAAGCTACTACATTAGGGCAGTATAAAGTAAAGCCCTGCCTGTTTTTATCTTTACTTCTATTACTTCTTTCGATGCATTCCTTACCGAGAAACCAAACGGTAGTTCAGTAATGAAAAAAATAATATTAAGGATCCATCGAAAAATAATTGTAAAGAATTTTTTCGGACGTATGAATTATTTGCCCTCGAGCCTCCATTATTGAAATAAGAGGTGTTAAAGTTCGCTGAAATTGTAAAGAAAAGTCGCCGGATTTGGCGAATTTCTGTGAATAACGGAAGATCTTTTTCAAGCAAGTTGTAGATGGATCTCCTACCAAATGCAGATGGTCAAATTGCGAGGTCAATTTTTCGCCAAAAATTTGGCGCTTTTCTTAACATTTCGTCAGATTTGAAGACCTTGTATCTCGAGAATAAGATGATGGGGGCAAATAATGATTGCGTCAAAGATGCTTTTTCGACTGCGGTCTATTAAACTTTTTTCATTATTACACTATTTATGTGGTCCCCTGGCTAGCCAAGACCACATTGTCAATAGTTGGCACTGTAAAATTTCTAATTCTATTCTACTTGCAATTCTCTCTCTTAAAAACTCTTAAAAACTCTACGTAATCCAAACCTCTCACACGCTGTCTTTTACCTATAACTACAACCAAAAAATTTACTGGGTATGTGAAGATTTCAAAATTTTACACCAACAATACTAAATTTATAAGCTAAAATCTTTTAAAAGAAAAATCATTAAAAAAAATTAAATAATGTACTGGATGAATGTAAAATACACACAAAAGTATAAGTTACTTCAAATTTCAGTTTGAAAATAATAATAATAATCTAATACCTTTAAACGAGGTAATCTTGTATATTTATTTGTTTTGGTTTCTGAGTTCATCTACGTCGGCGTTTTTTCTGTAAAAACGCGAGTTTTCACAAAAAACCCCGTTTTTTCTTCGTGCCTTCATTGAAAGTTTGAGAAGCTTTTATTGCGCCATTTTCTTTATGATTACTTTCATTGTTACGTTTCCTTGGCGACCACGTTTTGTTATAACAATTGGATTTCATATTTAATCACATCAGCGCAAGTTCAAATTATGGTATTTGGCAACGTTAAATTGTTATTGTTTTTGAAATGTTAAAGCAAGGCTTCACTAGATATAGTCTCTTATACAGGCTGTTTCACTTATTCAAAAGTTTTATTATAACAATAGATTTCATATTTAATCACATCAACGTAAATTTAAATTTGTATGGTATTTGGCAAACAAGTTGTGGCAACACGTGATAATTAGACAATTATTATTGTTTTTGAAATTTAAAAGAGATCAATCAAAATAAAGTTAGAATTGGGTGTGGGCCGCGGTAGTCCGATCGGTAAGTCGTCGGACTCGTAACCGGAGGGTGCCGGGCCGATCATATAGAGGGAGCCGAGCCGATCAAAGATCCACCTTCTTCATTAATGGTGGCTAGGGGACGTTAAAAATGTTCGTGGTCATAAAATCCTCCAAGTGAAACGCTACCTCTGTGAAATGCTGGGCTAAGGGTTTGCTCGGCCCTTGGGCCTGGTTAAAAAATGAAAAAATGAACAGAGCGCTCTTCGGGGCCCCATCCCGGTTAAACCACGAGTTGTGGTATGTACGGGGAAGAACCTTGGAGTGTGAAGTGAAGTGAAAGTCAAAACCAACTGTAACCAAATGCGTACTGGAGAACAGGGACTCTGCATCCATTCTCATCAACCTCTCCCGCGCTTTCGGCGCCAAATGAAATGAAATTGGGTGTGATTTTACGGTGAGCATGGATTAAATAAGGTTGTGTTTTTTAAAACAAATTACGGCTGTTTTAAATGCGTAATTGCAACCAAAGGCAAAATATGCTTTTCAAGTTTATCTAAATACGTACTTCGCATTTTAGAAAAAAACACGAGTTTACAAACCTCTTTTTTTTTTTTTAACCGAGTGGGCTCGGTCCCCTGGTATAATAATAATAATAATAAGAATAAGAATTTTGACATCATGAGTTGAAATTACGTTTTTCGTAATGGCGAATTGTGACAGGTACAGTCATGGAAAAAAATGAAACACTGAATTATTCGGTTGCAAAACTTGCTAAGAACAAAAGAAAGGTGCCTTCTGACATGGATAAAAGTTTTCTTTCAAACTACGTGAATAAAATTTTGATAAGGGGCCATACACAAAGTGAAATGGACAAAATCTGAATTTTCATATTGGAACCCCTACATTTGGTTACATAATTAGGTGCGAAGGTCAAAAAGTTCGCTGGGTACCGAGCGGCATTACTTTAGGACCAGTAGAACAAAAATTATGAACGAACAAAGATTCAATTACCACCACCACATTTAAAATGCTACTTTCAAGGTCAAAGTTTACAAAGACTAGACAAATCATATTTTTTCGAAGAAATTAGTTATAGCTACTCTCTAGAATACGTTTGCCTTTTGTAATTAATTATAAATTCTCGGGTTTTGTTAAAGTTGTAGTATTTTTTGCAACATAAGAGAAAAAATCCTACTGTTAGAATTCAAGGTAAAAAATACAATATTCTACCTTTTTAATTAAACAAAGATAGATGCATACTTTTATCCACACACTAACTCAGGCAGCACATACCTTCTGGAGAATAGTTACGTTTTAAAAGTCTTTGTATTTATATGAACTACGCTATTAGGATTGGCAATAATGTTAAAACCGTGGCCCATGATTTAAAAAAACGACGAATCGGCACAGATTATTCCGAATCAACTTCCGAGATGTCACATTTTCCTGTGAAAATCAAGTATCTACGTAAACAGTTTTCTGAATTGCTGCATGTTGTAGAAAAGCAGACTTGCCATTATTGGAGAAAAAAATTGGATTGTCTGCCAGCTTTAAAATATATTCAGAAGTTTTATTAACCATTTCACTTTCAACGTCTGATTCTTGTTGAAAGCAAAATTCTATCTATATATATAAAAATGAATGTTGGTAAATGTGTATATATGTGTGTTCCCTAAGATCTCAGAAACTACCCGGGAGATTTGGCTGAAACTTTCACCGTTTGTTCCTTTTGGTACTGGGAAGGTTTAGAGACCAGTTTCAATAAAATCCGATGAGCAGTTATTTTTTTATCTCAATTTTAGACCTGATTCTGTCTCTGTAATTTCAATTTAAAACGCCATTTTCGAAGGCTTTCATCAATCCAATCGAGTATTTAGTGTATCAACTCAACTCTCTGGCAGATAGTTGGAATTGCTTGCTACCGTAAATTTGGCGATCTTTTGAATCGCGCCAAGAGCCCCCAATAATGGAAGTTTTCCCAATAACTATCTCAAGTATAAAAAATAAAAAAGGTATTTGATTAACAGATTAATCTTTTTTTAAAAGCAAATGAGATTCAGTTTCATGTTTCGGAACTCCTTTAGATTTGTAGAGGCTTAGATGTCATGCATTATTTTCCACGCGAACACTATTTTGTTCTTTATCTATTGCTGTTTTCAATCAAAGTATGTTACTATATTTTCTCGCCAAACATCCAATCAATGGTTCGTTTTCATGTCCAAACTATTTGCTATGATATACCGCAATGTTGGAAATTATTTTAACGCCTTAAGGAATGGTGTACTTTTAGCGCCAAATATAATATTCAAATTGATTTCAGATTGCCAAAAAGTAATCAGCTTCATAGAGAATACCTCAACATTTGGCGACAATTTCTCTTTCACAAAAGTGATAATACGTAAGTTTCTTTATTTATGGAAGGGATAAGGGTTCAGAATTATCCAAGGTATCCCAAATTAGCTACTAAATTTGCGACTTTTTAAATAGCGCCAAGAACCTTCAATAATAACGTATAAATTGCGATATTTCAACGTTCTTCCTAAAGCGTGTCATTTCGGAAAATGTGTTATTTTGTTTTTGAAGTTAGATAAGAAAACTTTCTTCTTCTTTTAAACTTTGGTAAGATGTCTGTTGGTTTCTGTGAGTTGGTTCTGTTGCATTCGAATGTCCCCAAGGGGGTGTTTTACTCCTTTTATGGGGTAAATCAGTGTTAATTTCAATGCAGACAAAAGTGATATGAATTGGCGCGACCAAGTGTTTGACGCCAAGTTGGTGACAAATGTGGCGATTTTTTTTTTTTTTTTGATTTGGGTTCAATTTGGCGCTATTGGCGACATTTTCCGAAAAATCCACTGGATGATGTTAAAATCGGTGATATTTAGTAGATTAATCATTGTAAAACATTTTTTTGCATTGTTTCGTGGCAAACTAGGGATGTAAATGCTTGAACTGTAATCTTGCTCACTCCAAGCACTATTTTAACACTTAAGGCATCTACTAAGAAATTTACACGTAAAAGGAAGTAGTGTGGGGTCCATACCAGATTTTTATATCATACTTTGAAGGAATTATAGTTGAAATATAACTAAAATAGTGTTTTTTTCTGCTATATCAATTATTTTACAAATGAACTTTTCATTTTATACCACGGGCAAAGCCGTGCGGGTATCGCTAGTATATATATAAAAATGGATGTTGGTAAATGTGTATATGTGTGTGTGTGTTCCCTAAGATCTCAGAAACTACCCGGGAGATTTGCCTGAAATTTTCACCGTTTGTTCCTTTTGGTACTGGGAAGGTTTAGAGACCAGTTTCAACAAAATCCGATGAGTAGTTATTTTTTTATCTCAATATTAGACCTGATTCTGTCTCTGTAATTTCAATTTAAAACGCCATTTTCGAAGGCTTTCATCAATCCAATCGAGTATTTAGTGTATCAACTCAACTCTCTGGCAGATAGTTGGAATTGCTTGCTACCGTAAATTTGGCGATCTTTTGAATCGCGCCAAGAGCCCTCAATAATGGAAAATTTCCCAATAACTATCTCAAGTATAAAAAATAAAAAAGGTATTTGATTAACAGATTAATCTTTTTTTTTAAAGCAAATGAAATTCAGTTTCATATTTCGGAACTCCTTTAGATTTGTAGAGGCTTAGATGTCATGCATTATTTTCCAGGCGAACACTATTTTGTTCTTTATCTATTGCTGTTTTCAATCAAAGTATGTTACTATATTTTCTCGCCAAACATCCAATCAATAGTTCGTTTTCATGTCCATACTATTTGCTATGATATACTGCAAAATTGGAAATTATTTTAACGCCTTACGGAATGATGTACATTTAGCGCCAAATATAATATTCAAATTGATTTCAGATTGCCAAAAAAGTAATCAGCTTCATAGAGAATACCTCAACATTTGGCGACAATTTCTCTTTCACAAAAGTGAGATTACGTAAGTTTCTTTATTTATGGAAGGGATAGGGGTTCAGAATTACCCCAGGTATCCCAAATTAGCTACCAAATTGGCGACTTTTTAAATAGCGTCAAGAACCTTCAATAATTGAAATTTTCCAAGGCACGTTGCTACGCAACTATTTTTGTTTTCGAGAGTAGAAAAAATTATTTGCGTATGATAAATACCTGATTAAATATGTTTCCTTCTCAGAGAAACATATTATTGCATGACAGTACTCAAATGCTACCATATTTTTTAAGGTGTTTGCTTTTTCATGTCTCTGTAAGCAACAAAATTGTTCCTTTGTTCTCTTTTGACTTATTTTTATAACATACTTTTAAAAAACTACAGTTGAATTATAACTAAAATTGAGTATTCTTTCTGCGATATCAATTCATTACCAAATGACCTTTTACTTTTATACCACGGGCAAAGCCGTGCATGTACAGTCATAGAAAAAAAAAACGAAACACTCTGAATTATTCGGCTGCTATACTTGCCAAGAACAAAAGAAAGGTGTCTTCTGACATGGATTAAAGTCTTCTTTAAAACTATGTGAGTAAAATTTTGATAAGGGGCTATATACAAAGTGAAATGAACTCAAGGTCTGAATTTTCAAATAGGAACCCCTACATTTGGTTACATAATTATTTGCGGAGGGCCAAAAGTACGCTGTGTACCAAGCGGCATCACTTTAGGACCAGTAGAACAAAAGTTATGACCGACCAAAGATTTAGGGACCACCACCACATTTAAAAGGCTACTTTCAAGGTCGAAATTTACAAAGAGTAGACAAATCATATTTTTTCGATTAAGATACCTAAAGCTACTCGCAATAATACGTTTGCTTTTCGTAATTAATTAAAAATTCTCGGGTTTAGTTAAAGTTATAATATTTTTTTGAAATTTGGAAGAGAAAACCCTATTGTGTAGAGTTCAAGGACAAAACGCAACATTCTATCTTTTTGATTAAACAAAGATGGATGCATACTTTTAGCTACGCACTAACCGTTACAGCACACACCTTTTGGAGAGAGGTTACAACTTAAAAGTAACCCCTTGTATTTATATAAACTACTGTATTAGGATTGGCAAAAATGTTAAAACCGTGGCTCATAATTTAAAAAAAACGTCTAATCTTTACAAATTATTCCAAATAACCTTCCGAGACACCACAGTTTTCCATGAAAATCAAGTGTCCACGTAAAAAGCTTTCTGAATTGCTAACTTCTGACTAATGGACAAAAAATATGTTTGTCTACCAGTTTTAAAATATACTCAGCAGTTTTATTAGCGTTTCGCTTTCAATATATTACAACTGTTGAAAAATAAATACTATATAAAAACGCTGAGCATGTTCTACAACTGGTGGATAAGCATATTCCTCTTTCTGCATAGAAATTCCCTGCTATTGTTTCAGTTTGCACAGTTGTATATGGTCCCTAAAAATGGTTCTTTTAGCATATCTCAAAAACTACTGGATATTTTGAGCTCCCATTTTGGATTCTCCTTTGAAACCCCTTCTAGATTGTTTCTCCATCAAAATATTATATGGTTCCAAATCATCATTTTTTCAAATATTAATTTCAAAATTCATTAAAAAATTCAAAATTTTATCTGAGAGGAAGACAATGACGTTTTTATTGTTGGGTTGGTTCATACTTTGATATAAAAAAACAAACTTTGCCTTACCTATCGTGGTTTAGGTATTATATGCCCAAGTATCAAAAATATTTTTAACATTACGGGACGGTTTTTTCTCAGTTCAATTGTGAAGCAACGGCTGGAGCAAATTTAAAACGATTTGGTATACAAAGTTAAATGATGTTGCTGATCACAAATATGCGATAAAAAAGGGGGGTTTTCATAGAAAATTTTAAAGTTGATGCCGATTTTTATATGAAGACGACCCCTTAACAACAATTTATCAATAGAAATTTATAGAACACATTATTCCTAAAAAAATAACATATTACACGTGTCTCTAGTGTTAATAGTCTTCGAATACGAGCGAGTGTTTCGTTTTTTTTTCTATGACTGTACCGCTAGTACTTTATAAAAACGCTGAGTTTCTTCGACAACAGGAAGATAAGTGTATTCTCCTTTCTTTTAATAGAAATTCACTGCTATTGTTTCTGTTTGAACAATCGTATATGGTCCCTAAATTGGACGAAAAATGGATCTTTTAGCATATCTCAAAACTACTGGATATTTTGAACTTTCACATTTTTAAAACTCCTTTAAAATCACTTTTAGATTGTTTCGCCATCAAAATGTTATATGGTTCCAGATCATCATTTTTCAAACATTAATTTCGTAATTCATAAGAAATTCAAAATTTTATCTGAGAAGAAGTAAAAGACTTTTTTGTTGGGTTGGTTCATACTTCGATATAAAAAAACAATCTTTGCCGTACCCAACGTGGTTTAGGTATTATATGCACAAGTATTAAAAATATTTTTAACATTACGGGGTGGTTTTTTCTCAGCTCAATTGTAAGGCAACGGCTCGGCTGTAGCAAATTTAAAACGATATGGTATTCAAAATAAAATGATGTTGCTGATTACAAATATGTGAAGCATAGAAAATTTTGAAGTTGATGCCGATTTTCATATGAAGACGACCCTTTAACAACAATTTATCAGTAGAAATTTATAAGAGCACATTATTCGTGAAAAAGTAGCACATTACACGCAGTGGCGTAGCTTTGGGTTGGCAGGAGTGGCTCTTGTCACGGGCGCAGCAGCTAGGGGGCGGCATTTTGACCGATTAAAATAAAGAAATTAAGGAAAAAATATTTTTATCAAGTCTAAACAGACTAAAAGACAAAAATTTGACAAACTGCCCGAATAGCGCAAACTGCGCCCCCACGCTATAACATAAACCATGCAGAATGCGCAAGTTTATTTTAGTAGATTTCGGTTGGATACACTGATGTTAGTTCAAATCTATTTGGGAGGATGGAATTTAGTTATATGGGGCCTGGCGTCTATATAATAGTCTGATTTGAAATCCAGCTCTCCTATGCACTTAAAAGAGAGAAACAAAACCTTTTCTCCCAGGTTCTTTCAACTTTTTAATTACTATTCTTCAGGAATAACGTTCTACGATTTCAAAAATTGGCAAGCTTTTGTTAAAAAGATTTCGAATACAGATTTTTGGATTGCAATTTTATGAGGACAGTAAAAAATTCCGATGTTGGTAACAGTTTTTGGGGATAAAAACTAGCGAGAAAATAATATGTAGGTACAGTCATAGAAAAAAAAACGAAACACTCTGAATTATTCGGCTGCTATACTTGCCAAGAACAAAAGAAAGGTGTCTTCTGACATGGATTTAAGTCTTCTTTAAAGCTATGTGAGTAAAATTTTGATAAGGGGCTATATACAAAGTGAAATGAACTCAAAGTCTGAATTTTCAAATGGGAACCCCTACATTTGGTTACATAATTAGGTACGGAGGGCCACAAGTACGCTGGGTACCAAGCGGCATCACTTTAGGACCAGTAGAACAAAAGTTATGACCGACCAAAGATTTAGGAACCACCACCACATTTAGAATGCTACTTTCAAGGTCGTAGTTTATTTATTTACAATTTACAAAGAGTAGACAAATCATATTTTTTTGATTAAATTACCTAAAACTACTCGTCATAATGCGTTTGCTTTTCGTAATTAATTAAAAATTCTCCGATTTTGTTAAAGTTATAACATTTTTTGAAATTTGAAAGAGAAAACCCTACTGTGTAGAGTTCAAGGTAAAAACGCAACATTCTTTCTTTTTGATTCAACAAAGATAGATGCATACTTTTAGCTACGCACTAGCCCATGCAGCACACACCTTCTGGAGAGAGGTTACAACTTAAAAGTAACCTCTTGTATTTATATAAACTACTGTATTAGGATTGGCAAAACTGTTCAAACCGTGGCTCAGAATTCAAAAAACGTCTAATCGTCACAGAATATTCCAAATAACCTTCCGAGATACCACAGTTTTCCATAAAAATCAAGTTTCCACGTAAAAAGTTTTCTGAATTGTTACACGTTGCAAGAATGCAGACAAAAAGTGGATTGTCTACCAGTTTTAAAACATACTCAGCAGTTTTATTAAATGTTTTGCTTTCAACATATTATAGCTGTGGAAAACTAAATACTATATAAAAACGCTGAGCATGTTCTGCAACTGGTGGATAAGCATATTCCTCTTTCTTTGCATAGAAATTCCCTGCTATTGTTTCAGTTTGCACAGTTGTATATGGTTCCTAAAAATGGTTCTTTTAGCATATCTCAAAAACTACTGGATATTTTGAGCTCCCGTTTTGGATTCACCGTTGAAACCCCTTCTAGATTGTTTCTCCATCAAAATATTATATGGTTCCAGGTCATCATTTTTTCAAATATTAATTTCAAAATTCATAAAAAATTCAAAATTTTATCTGAGACGAAGTCAATGACGTTTTTATTGTTGGGTTGGTTCATCTATATACATAAAAGACTACTTTTGAAAACGTATGTCCGGGGTAATCTTCCAAACTACTGGACCGATTTTAACCATTTTTTCACCGTAGATAGCTACAGTAACAGGGAGCAGGATAAGCTATAATTTATTTCTAAAAAACTTAGTTTAAAAAAGTTATTAAGGAAAACAGTTAATTTTATGTCATTTACCCATTAAATGATTAAATTTTCAACCCATTGTTGCAAAAATTTGGTGCCATTCAGCAACAATATTGATTGTAATCATATTGAAAATTTTGAATCAAGGCTTCTCTGGAGTAAGTATGGAATTTATTGCCTTCTAAGGATTTTTATCTTTATCTGAGCCAACAATCGCTAACGGGTGAAATAAAAAAAAAATTGATTTTGGCAATAGTTAGAGAATAGAAAGTGTTTATAGTCAAAAAAATTTCTAAATTAGGTACATAAGATGTTTTCACCTCACCAATGTTGTCACGGGGATAGAAACTAATATAATAATGGGACTTATTTAACGAGCAATATTTGGAAATGGTTAAATTCAGTGCGATTGATACTGTAAATATATATTTATTTTAATATACCAAGCTTATAACATTTCCTATTTACTCAAACATTATTTGTAGCTTGCTATTTTTTTTAGCTTGCATTATTTTTTTTTATAGTTTATCCATAACATAGCCATTGTTTACAGAAGTAGCCATTATGTTTATAGATATGCACTTTAGTGTTGGGAAATTTATGAATGAGTTTCACTAAACCACCCTACACCCACAGAAACCCGGGCAGGGCCGGGTACCCGGCTAGTACTTTAATATAAAAAAAAAAACAAACTTTACCGTACCTATCGTGGTTTAGGTATTATATGCCCAAGTATAAAAAATATTTTTAACATTACGGGACGGTTTTTTCTCAGTTCAATTGTGAAGCAACGGCTGGAGCAAATTTAAAACGATTTGGTACACAAAGTTAAATGATGTTGCTGATCACAAATATGCGATAAAAAAGGAGGGTTTTCTTAGAAAATTTTAAAGTTGATGCCGATTTTTATATGAAGACGACCCCTTAACAACAATTTACTAATAGAAATGTATAGAGCACATTATTCCTGAAAAAATAACATATTACACGTATCTCTAGTGTTAATAGTCTTTGAATACGAGCGAGTGTTTCTTTTTTTTTTTTATGACTGTACCTATTTCTCAAAAACGGGAGGAAGGGGGGGGGGTGGCTTCTTAATCGCAAGTTTCGCGATATCATAAGTTCGTACCAAGAGCCACAATAAATGAAGCACCTCATAAATGAGTAACACAAGCGCGATTTTGAACGATTTAACGTTTTCAAACGCTGTTTGTGCTTCGATGGAGAAGGTTACATTCTATGTTCAAAAAATAAGTTAATAAATGTGTTTTTTTTTTTTTTTAGGGAGTTCCTATTTCGTATTTTTTAAATTCGTTAATTTTATATGTGCTTTAATGAAGTGTTCTCACTTCTAATATCCCAAGTAGCATCAACTCATCGGATTTTGCTCGGCCGTTCATCGAACTCCTTGTAAAGATCCCGTAACACACGATGACATCGTTCCGATCAGTATCCGAGCACGGTTTTCGATGAGCTACTTTTCATCGGAAAGCGATATCCTTCCGACCAACTTTCCCGATGAAAATAAGCCGAGCTATATTCCATCGGAAAACGATATCCTTCCGATCAAGTTTCCGGATGAAATTCATCGGCACGGGACTGTTCTGCTCGTAAATTGCTCCAAATCTCATCGTGTTTCGATCAAAACTCATCGGATTTTGCTGCTCGGATTCTGTTTGGCCGATGAGACATATTGGATCATCGGCAAAAGAACACCACCACACATATATTTTTTCTTCATTTCTCGCCCTTTTCCTCCCCACCAGCCTTCTCCTTTCAACACATCAAAGCAATTTTATCACCAGCACTACTGAACACCAAAAACAAGAGGAAGGACTCATATAAAATCAATCCCTGACGTATCAAAAATATAGAAAAGTGGAATATGGTCAGTTTCATTCACGAACTTTAAAATGTCTTCTGTGCACTTAGCACAGTTTAAATACGCACTTTCAAAGGTGCTTTTTCGCAACAGCTGACTACTTCCCTCGCAGATAAAAGCTTTTGAGGTATAAGATGAAGCCTGAAACAAAAAACAAAGAAGAAAAAAACAGCCCTTAACTCCGAGATGACAGCGCAGGTCACCCCCTCCTCTCTCTACCACCGGGGACTTTTTGTACGTTCATTACGTGGGGACCAATTTTCAAAACTAGTATATGCCTCCCCTTCTCACTTTGAGCCTTTGTTTGCTGGACTCTGATGGGGGATAAAAAAAGAAAAACCTGTACATATTTTTGTCCTCCTTCATTTCTCGCCCTTTTCTTCAACCACCTGCCTTCGAATTTCAAAAATCAAACCAATCTGATGACCGGCACTACTTAACACCGAAAAGAAAAAATAACCATATCAAATAAATCCTTGGGGAGGCTCCAAAAACAGAAAATAATGGAAAAAGGGTCAGTTTTTCAAAAATTCGCAAACTTTGAAATTCTATATCTGGGCACCTATTATAGTTACCATAAAAAATAAAAAAGCTTTGTAAAGATAATTTTATGTTCTTTAATTCATTAATTGACATTTTTTCTCGTAAGTAAATAGTTTTTGAGATATAAGACGAAAACTGAACTAGCTGTCGTGGCCGTCACGAAACTTTCTTCTATATCTATCTTATGAATTCCGGTTACAAAATAAAATACGTACTCTCCCGAATAATTGGAGACAGCTCCAATTTCCCAATTATCGTAATAACCTTGCAAATGCAGAATCAATGAGCGAAATTGGAAATCATTGCAAAAGCATTGTTTAGATTAATTGCAAACATTGTATTTGTTAGTAAAAAGAAATTGGCAACAGTTAAAAATTTCAAATCATTGAAAGTTTTCAGATGTTTTTGTAATTAAATAGCGTGAAAGCGATTTTTTAATGAATTAATTTTTCGCATTGTTGACTAAGCACAAAAATCAGCCCACCCTCCCCCTGGTGCGATTGGCGCCAAAATTTATTCGATGATTGCTTCCATATTGGGTTAGTGTTATTCCAAATTTCATTCAAATCGCAGCAATATTTCCCGAGATGCAGTAGGTGCAATGACAAAATAAGCATTTTTGATTGCTCCACCCCCCTTTGATATATTAACACACAAATTGAATCAACACCTGTACTTAATAGAGTCTACCTATGGACCAATTTTCGTTTGATTCCGCCGGTTACTTCCTGAGATATAGCAGTCATCCCCGCGCAGAACACGTGCGATTGCTCCACCCCCCTTGGAGGAATTCGCTAAAAATGTCAGGTGCACCAGTTCACATAGTGGTACATATGTGCAAAAATTTTTGTCCGATTTCATGCAGTAGTTTTTGCTCTAGCGCGGCCACAAATCTGGTCACACACATACAGACTCACACACAGACAGACACACAGACAGACAATTTCCAAAAATGGTCGGTCCAAAAATGGTTTTCCAAATCCGTCAAATTTCGACATTCGAAAATTTTCACGAAACCAATACTTTCTTCTATATATTAGATATAGAAGAAAGAAAAAAACACCCATAAAACACCAGGTGGCACTGCGAGCTCCCCCCTCACTACCGGGGACTTTTATAGTATGTTCATCAGGAGACCTTCCTAACTGTGTGCCAATTTTTAAAACTGCATGTTTTTTTGTTTTTTTCACCTTAATTTTGGCCTTCGTTTGCTAGACCATTAGAGGAGTTTTCAGAGGAGTTATCACAATTGTTGCTGCTGACACATTATCTTCATTAATCAGATTTGCATTTGTTGTTATAATTGCAGTCAGTATTTCAGTATTGGTAGAATTGTTTTTAGAAAAATCATTCTGGAAAAAAAGCGCCAAATTTTGTATAACGGTCACGTATTATTTAAAACTCCCTCGTGATATTTATAGTGCTTTTATCTTGTCCATTTCGCCTCCAAAAATATTTTGGAAGTCTTTTAGAGACATGAGCTTATTTAATACATTAAACTCTTCATTTGATTTTTCTGTTGCTAAACATTTAGAGTTATCAGTAGCATTCTCATCTCTAATTACTATAATTTTCTGAAAATATCGTGAGAGTTATTGGCCACAACAAAACTTTAATTTTTAAGAATATATTCTAATATTACACCTGAAATTCACTTATTAGACATCACAACTATACGTCTCACAGTATTTTAAAAGCTATAAATGCATTAAGTTATTTTAAAATGTCGCATAAAAATTTCTAGTTTTACCGTTTTCTCCACAACCTTTTAAACTACACTAAAAATCCTTTTAAAGTTCAAAACAATTCGCCAAATAAATCAAAAAGACAGGAGATATACTCAAATTTAGTAAATTTTCAAATTTTAACTCTATACGTAAATTTAAACCACTGAAGAAAGAGCAGCTTGTATGGAAAATGGATCGAGTGTTTCAGTTTTGCGTACAGAGTTAAGCCTTGAAAATTGACTAACTTTGATTAATTAATATCTCCTGTTCTAACGGACAGAAACGTGCTAAAACTTCTTTTTCAGAAAAAAACCCCTTTCCAGCGATAGATAATGTTTTGGGGTGGGGGAAGGTTTTCCCCCCTCAATTATGGCGGATACACCAAAAATGAGACCAATTAATTAATTTAAAAATAACTAATTCGAATTTAAAATTTGGCCTTCGAGATGCATTTTACTGGGATACGTTTGAATTTTTGTGCCAAGTTTCAGGTCTGTGGGTGCTGTGGGGGCTTCTGGCCAGCGGTTACAAACGTACAAACGAACAAACAAACAAACACCTTCATCTTTATATATATAGATCATTTCTTAAACACTGGTCTCTCGAATTTTGTTCAAACTAGTTTCTTTTGGTTTGTTAACAAATACTGCCTTTTATCTTAACAGAATAAACAAAAGTTCTGGTCAAAAACCTTTTATCTTTTTCCACTACTTACAGGGTAAGCCATTATAGTTCTTTTACAGATAGAGCCAATTATATTTTTTCTAAGTAAATCAATTATTATTCAATAAAAATATACGAACCATACTGCTGCTTTCAAAATGGAAATTATTAGCACTGTTACTACACGAATGTTCTAATAAAAACATTCAAATGATGCAAATCAATAAAAAAGCAACTACCCATATAAGCTTAGCAAATTATTTTTGTATACAAAGAACAATTCTTAACAAAATTACCACTTTCAAGTGACTCACGAAAATAATCTCGTGTTAACTTAGGCACACAGGAGAAATATGCGAGTCTCGTGGTTGACCATACCATAACCAATTACAGACATGGTACAGTCATAGAAAAAAAAACGAAGCACTTTGAATTATTCGGCTGCAAAACTTGCTAAGAACAAAAGAAAGGTGTCTTCTGACATGGATTAAAGTCTTCTTTAAAAATATGTGAGTAAAATTTTGATAAGGGGCTACATACAAAGTGAAATGAACCCAAAGTCTGAATTTTCAAATGAGATCCCCTACATTTGGTTACATAATTAGATGCGGAGGACCAAAAGTATGCTGGATACCAAGCAGCATCACTTTAGGACCAGTAGAACAAAAGTTATGACCGACCAAAGATTTAGGGACCACCACCAAATTTAAAATGCTACTTTCAAGGTCGAAATTTACAAAGAGTAGACAAATCAAATTTTTTGATTAAATTACCTAGAGCTGCTCGCAATAACACGTTTGCTTTTCGTAATTAAGTAAAAGTTCTCGGGTTTTGTTAAAGTAATAATATTTTTTGAAATTTGAAAGAGAAAAACCTACTGTGTAGAGTTCAAGGGGAAAATGCAGCATTCTATCTTTTTGATTAAACAAAGATAGATGCATACTTTTAGCTACGCACTAACCCATGCAGCATATACCTTCTGGAGAGAGGTTACAATCTAAAAGGAAACCTCTTATAATTATATAAACTACTGTATTAGGATTGGCAATAATGTTAAAACCGTGACTCAGAATTTAAAAAAAAAACGTCTAATCATCAAATTATTCCGAATAACCTTCCGAGATACCACAGTTTCCGATGAAAATCAAATGTCCACGTAAAAAGTTTTCTGAATTGCTATATGTTGCATGAAAGCAGACTTCTCACTAATGGACAAAAAATTGGACTGTCTACCAGTTTTAAAATATACTTAGCAGTTTTATTAACTGTTTTGCTTGCAACATATTATTACTGTTTAAAACTAAATACTATATAAAAACTCTGAGCATGTTTTTCAACTGGTGGATAAGCATATTCATCTTTCTTTACTTATAGATTCCCTGTTATTGTTCCAGTTTGCGCAGTTGTATATGGTCCCGAAAAATGGTTCTTTTAGCATATCTCGAAAACTACTGGATATTTTGAGCTCCCATTTTGGATTCTCCTTTGAAACCCCTTCTAGATTGTTTTTCCATCAAAATATTATATGGTTCCAGATCATCATTTTTTCAAATATTACTTTCAAAATTCATAAAAAATTCAAAATTTTATCTGAGAGGAAGTCAATGACGTTTTTATTGTTGGGTTGGTTCATACTTTAATATAAAAAAACAAACTTTGCCGTACCTATCGTGGTTTAGGTATTATATGCCCAAATATCAAAAATATTTTTAACATTACGGGACGGTTTTTTCTCAGTTTAATTGTGAAGCAACGGCTGGAGCAAATTTAAAACGATTTGGCATACAAAGTTAAATGATGTTGCTGATCACAAATATGCGATAAAAAAGGGGGGTTTTCATAGAAAATTTTAAAGTTGATGCCGATTTTTATATGAAGACGACCCCTTAACAACAATTTACCAATAGAAATTTATAGAACACGTTATTCCTGAAAAAATAACATATTACACGTGTCTCTAGTGTTGATAGTCTTTGAATAAGAGCAAGTGTTTCGTTTTTTTTTTCTATGACTGTACTTATTAGCGACCAGAAATGCCTACTTAACACTCTTTTTGTTGTTAACAACGAACTAAATAATGATTTTTAACATGTTATTTATTCGTCAAATATTTAAAAAATAAAATAGCATTTTTTATTCAAAATATTGGTTCGTTTGCGAAAGAAGGAATTTTACTCATAAACCAACGAAGATAGGACTATATATAGGATAAAGCGATTGTTTTTTAGCGTCGGTTGCCACTTTTTTCAGTGTTTTATCTCAAACGGTTCGCGAGTTATGAATGTTTTTGTAAACGCGCCCCCCCCGCACTGATCTCCCCTCCTCCCCTGGGGGACTCGACCACTCAGGGGGGCGACGCCATGCGTTTACGTTATCACTATAGTGCCTGTAACAAAAATCGTAAATAATATTGCATCCCCTCTCCATGCATTCTCAACTCCCTTCAGATCCTGGACTAAATGTCGAATTGACCAGCTACTTTAGTCCCGGGACTCTGACAACACTTCTGTAGGAATGTTTGAGTAGGGGGAATTTTTTTTCAAAAATGTTTTAGCAGGTGTACTAGGAAGTATTTTGGACTCGGGTGGACATAGGCCGACCTGGTGCATTTTTTTTGCTACGACCGTCATCAAAGATGGCGGCCATTTTGGCTCTCATAAATGCTAAAAAATGCCCAGTCACTTCTGCAGGAAATTTAAAAAATTAAGAATTTCTTTTTCAAAAAAAGTTAGTAGGTGTTCTAGAAAGAATTTTAGACTCTGGTGGATACCCGCCTCCTTTTAAATTTTCGTTTATGACGTCATCAAAGATGGTCGCCGCTCGATCCTAATGCTCATATCTATGTTGATACTTGACCGATTTGCATGAAAATTGCAATTTTTTTACTAATTTGTCCGATGCTTATTCTTCTTTAAGCTGCACTGTTAGAAATTTACTCGAAAAATAAAATTGAAAATCAATTTATTTATTTATTTTTATTTTCAACTACCATGACTTAACCGTAAAAAATGGTATTAACCCTTTTATTTGTGCGAGAAACTGCTAATTTTCCTCTGCTTACATGCCAAAAGATACAACTGTATTACAATTCAGTAAAACCGTCCTGCTGTCCAAGCGATAGCAACGAAAATTTAAATGTATTTAAAATAGATATGAATGAGAAAAAATACGAAAATTCCGACATGTTGTAGCAGTTAAGGAGACTTACTTGATGTCTTTTTCACAGTTCCGATTTTGTTGTTGATGATGATTTTTTAACTCTAAAAAACATTCGAAGAACCGCCTTTACTATCCTGTAGTGCTAAAGGTACAATGTGCAAAAATATTGTCTCAATTAATGGCGCGTGGCACTCGTTGCACTAGAAAGTGGCAAATTCTCAAAGTCAATATTCTTCACATGAGCATGCAGCTATAATCTTAGCTCATTTATAAATTTACAGAATGAGCCTTTTCGTATTACCTGCACTACGTATTCTTTTGCTGATTCACGAATTTGTTCTACATATTCCAGTCGGATGATAGGCCAAATTTCTCCAAATATTTCGTAAAAACATAATGAAGAGCTGTTTTTTAGTGTAAAATGTACTCCGGTAATTTGGTCCAGATAGTGCGTGGATGGTTGGAAGGTTTTCATCTGTGTTACGGTGAGTATTATGAGTAGACAAAAGTCGCGTATCCATAACTCCAGTGTACCTTTAAAGTTCCTCTGCTGTCAAGTAAATTCTAATCCTGAAAAACCTCAAGGTTTTATCCTTAATCACAGCCTCCAGCTTATCGATTCCTATCTCGAGACCTGTTATATTCTCGAGATTTCTTGATGAGCATTTGAAAAAGCATAAAAACATGATAAGAATCGATGGCGGTTGTTTTACGTATCTATCGAAAATAAATCATTAGCTTAACTGGTAGTCAAACAAATAATACATACAATTGCATTAAAACTGGCCTTACTTATCGTAAGACTTCAGTACATTACTTTTATCAAAATTTTCTTATTACAAATGTTAGTCAAATCATTCTAAACCTCAAATAGAACCTTTGTTTTATGAAAAGAGAAGTGAAAACTTTTATTCGTATGAATATTGCAGGTAATCAAATAAGCTAGTTAACTATTTGTTTTATAGATAGCGCTAAACACATAAAACTTTCGATAGAAAAGTTATGTACTGCCATCTGTGAAGTAACAAATGAACTCTACAAATCAGTATTTTTAACATAAATTCTGTTGAATAAACCAAGGGCTCTCAACCTGGGCGGGGTTCGCCTTCCTGTGGGACGATAGGTTGATTAAAAGGAAGCCGTGAGTGATAAAAAAATGAAAAGTAAAATTCACAAACACATACTCAATTTTGTGGTGACATTTAAATGTTTCGGAAAGTATGGGGTTTTTTTTTTCGAGGTTTTTGGAGCAGGTTTTCATTATTGTGTCATTTTATTTTACACTAGCTGTGGGGCCCGGCGTTGCACGGGCTTTAAAGTAGTGATGAAAATTTAAATAAACTACTCGCCGTCAAGGCGGTATATAATGATATATAACCGCCAAGGCAGCTCGCCTTTAAAGTAGCGAGGAAAGTTTCAGTAATGATATATAACCGCCAATGCAGCTCGCTTTTAAAATAGCGAGGAAAGTTTCAGCAAACTACTCGCCGCCAAGGCGACTCGCCTTTAAAGTAGTAAGGAAACTTAAAACAAATTACTCGCCGCCAAGGCGGCTCGCATTTAAAGGAGGGAGGAAAGTTTTAGCGAAACCGGTTTCAAAAAACTACTCTCCGCTAAAGCGGCTCGCTAAAAAACTTTCCCGCATAAAAAAAGTCAATCGCATTATTTGCACATGCTTCCTCAGGAATAAAAACAATGTCAAGTAGCACATATTTAACACTCTCCCTAATAAACAAATACAATTCCCTACCAAAAATAAATATTTCCAAACCGCTCTCTTCCTGTAACATTAATTGCAAAATTCCAAACAAAAAAGTTGTTTTAATATTTAGATTGCAGCCAAAAAAAATCCCTGCTGAAAACATGAATTACAATTTAATTTGAAACACATTTTCAAAATGGTACCAGAAAAAAAAATATTAGTCATTAAGTAGGCAGGAATTCAAGTGAAACACGGACGATCGCATAATTTGCCTTGTTGAAACGCCGTAAAATGAAATGCTTTTAAGAAACGAAATGAAGAAAAGGACACCAACAACGAATTTAAAAGATGTCGCCATAGCAACGCAATAAAACGTTAATAGTTTGATCAGGAAAGAGGTTTTCGAACTCAAAGTTCAAACGCTTGTAACTTTTTTTCTAGTGGAGATAAAAGCTTGGTTCTTCGACTGTAAGTCGTATCAATTCTGGGGTGAAAAATATCGCTCTATCCAATGGCGTAAAAATCAAAACTGTGGAATAATTAGTTTATTTTTTATTGATGGTTTTAATGAACCAAGTATTGCAAGAAATCGGGTGAAGCCTTGCAAAAGGCAAGTTTAAAAATTGAATAACTCGTGCTGTGTTTAAGTTAGAGAATCGGAACAAACTGCATAGGATGGACAAAATTTTTCTGCTTCCAACGATATATAACATTAATATGTGCAAGTAATTTTTAACCCCAGTATTCGGCTATTTATGAGAAAATTGCCTTGATTTCGAATAAAAAACGAATCGCTTATCGAATCTTTTCAAACTATAGCCTAAAGTCTTTCTGGATAAATGGACTATTCAACACAAAAAGAATTTTTCAAATCGAACCAGTAGTTCCTGAGATTAGTGCGTTCAAACAAACAAACAAACAAACAAACTCTACAGCTTTATATATTAGTAAAGATTAGCCCAAATTAATTTGTATTTAGCTCTTCAGTTTCATGAGCTTCAAAAATATTATGCTTAAAATAAAGTTATGTATTGGTATAGTACTATTTTATTTTAGGCAGGTCTCAGCAATTAGCTATAAATAACCAGCTTTAGTTTCAAAATCGGATTTTACTACTTGCATTGCTGGTACAGTCATAGAAAAAAAAACGAAACACTCTGAATTATTCGGCTGCTATACTTGCCAAGAACAAAAGAAAGGTGTCTTCTGACATGGATTAAAGTCTTCTTTAAAACTATGTGAGTAAAATTTTGATAAGGGGCTATATACAAAGTGAAATGAACTCAAAGTCTGAATTTTCAAATGGGAACCCCTACATTTGGTTACATAATTAGGTGCGGAGGGCCAAAAGTACGCTGGGTACCAAGCGGCATCACTTTAGGACCAGTAGAACAAAAGTTATGACCGACCAAAGATTTAGGGACCACCACCACATTTAAAAGGCTACTTTCAAGGTCGAAATTTACAAAGAGTAGACAAATCATATTTTTTCGATTAAATTACCTAAAGCTACTCGCAATAATACGTTTGCTTTTCGTAATTAATTAAAAATTCTCGGGTTTTGTTAAAGTTATAATATTTTTTTGAAATTTGGAAGAGAAAACCCTACTGTGTAGAGTTCAAGGGAAAAACGCAACATTCTATCTTTTTGATTAAACAAAGATTGATGCATACTTTTAGCTACGCACTAACCGTTGCAGCACACACCTTTTGGAGAGAGGTTACAACTTAAAAGTAACCTCTTGTATTTATATAAACTACTGTATTAGGATTGGCAAAAATGTTAAAACCGTGGCTCAGAATTTAAAAAAAACGTCTAATCTTCACAAATTATTCCAAATAACCTTCCGAGACACCACAGTTTTCCATGAAAATGAAGTGTCCACATAAAAAGTTTTCTGAATTACTACATGTCAGTGGCGGATCCAGACTATGGATTTGGGAGGGGAACTTTTGTAGAAACTGTTTATTGGGGGGGGGGTATATTAAATGAACCCTCAAATGTAGATAAGCTGCACCACCGTATACGCCGCACTTCGCAAAATTACGGAGAAAAAAATGTGTTTCATCAGATACGCCGCATCGTCGTATAAGCCGCACAAAACGTAGTTAAAAAAATTTTCTGCAAGAACTTATGCTGCAGTATACTCGTATTGACATCGTTGAAAAACAATGACAAAGAATTGGGAACATTGATTTGAAAATAGTGTTTCAATATCATAGATAATTAAAACTTTGCAACATTTTGGCGATAACGGCAACTTATAGTAACCCGGTCCTACTCTCTGGTAGTCTCTACAGCAACCTTACTTCCCATTCCCTCAGCTACGGGCGGAGGGCGATTTTGTTTTTCGTTTGGAGTTGTTGATGTTTTTTTTCCCTTAATTTATTCCCCTTCCTTATCACTAGCGATTTTGATTTTTTATTTGTTTTTCGTTTGAATTCGTTTTTTGATTATGTTGGTTATTGTTGATGGTTTTTTTTTCTTAATTTATTCCCCTTCGTTATCGGATCTAGGAAAGTAAAATAACATCTGAAAAAGCAGAAATGCTATCACCCTTTTTAGCCTACTTTCCCGTTAAAAATAAAAGAAAGACGAAAAAAGTATTAAAATTGGCTTAATGCATCTAAAAAATATCGCCAAGTCCAAAAAATATCGCCAAGTTAAAAAAATATCGCCAAGTCCAAAAAATATCGCCAAGTTAAAAAAATAAAAAGGTAAAATGAATATCGAAAAATTAAAAATTTGAAAGTAGGGTATTGAGATGGGGAATTTGTGTGTCGGTCTGTCGGTGTCGGTCGGTCTGTCTGTCTGTCCCCCCCTAATAACTTTTGAATGAATATTCCGATTTGGACAAACTTTTTTTTGTTGGAAAGATCTCGGCGAGTACAGCTCATTCCCATATTTGATTTTTTGATTTGAACAATTTTTGGTTCAACTTTGAGCCGTTCAAACAACCTGTCCCGCGATGCTAACTTTTTAGTTAACAGTCCGATTTGAACAAACTTTTTTTTGTTCGAAAGATCTTTTCAAGGATACTTCATTCCTGTATCTACATTTTCGATTTGAACAATTTTTCGTTCAACATTGAACCGTTCAAGCAACCTTTCCCCCCTAATAACTTTTGAATGAACATTCCGATTTGAACAAACTTTTTTTTGTTGGATAGATCTCGGCGATTACAACTCATTCCCATATTTGATTTTTCGATTTGAACAATTTTGGTTCAACATTGAACCGTTCAAGCAACCTTTCCCCCCCCCTAATAACTTTTGAATGAACATTCCGATTTGAACAAACTTTTTTTTGTTGGAAAGATTTCGGCGAGTACAACTCATTCCCATATTTGATTTTTCGATTTGAACAATTTTTGGTTCAACTTTGAACCGTTCAAACAACCTGTCCCGCGATGCTAACTTTTGAGTGAACAGTCCGATTTCAACAAACTTTTTTTTGTTCGAAAGATCTTATCAAGGATACTTCATTCCCGTATTTACATTTCCGATTTGAACAATTTTTCGTTCAACATTGAACCGCTCAAGCAAGCTGTCACCCCTAATAATTTTTGAGTGAACAGTCCGATTTAAATAAACTTTTTTTTTGTTCGAAGGATCTCAGCAAGGATACTTCATTACAGTATTTAAATTTTCAATTTGAACATTTTTTCGTTCAACATTGAACCGTTCAAGCAACCTTTCCCCACCTAATAACTTCTGAGTGAACCATCCGAATGGAATAAACTTTTTTTTGTTTGAAAGATCTCGGAGAGGTTCATTCCCTTATTTCGCTTTTTGGTTTGAACCATTTTTCGTTCAATATTGAACCGTTCAGAAAAAAATTTAACATTAGCGCCTACGGGGAATTTAAGTTGAATGTTGATCCTGGAACTTAAAGTCGGATTTCCTTCAAACTAACTTTGTAAAAAAATGGTTTTGATAAATAATGTTTGTAAAGTACTTTTCTGAATAATCTTCTGTGAGGACTCTGATTCCGACTCCGACTCCACAAACATGGCGGAAATGCAGGCTCAGAAAAAAATGACTGACTGTGCAGACGATTTTTTGTTTATTTATTCATTTGTGTTATTTTATTTATTAATAATATTTTTTTTTTGGCAGACGATTTTTTTTTGTAACAAAAGTGTTTCATTCACGAGGGCATTTTATTCTTTATTTATATTTAACAACTGGCAACGGTTTAAAAGTGAAAATCGAGACATTTTATCGACGGACGAGTTTTTTTTTCCTTTCTTTGATAAAATGTGTTTTGATGTACTTTGTACTTTTAATTTTTTTTTTTTTTTGAAAACGATTGAGGAATTTTTCTACGAAAGAACTGTAACAGTAACATTCTTTAAAAGGTGCGACAAAACTTCATTTATTCATTTATTTACTTTTTATGTCTCTATTTCATCTGATGAGAATGGTATATTTTGCTTTTAGAAATCAGCTTTAAGTGCTAAAAAGGTATGTTTGACATAATGTTTAGTCTCAGATGATCAAGAGAATAATGATCAGATGCTAGAATGCCGATGTCGATGTACGGGAAAGTAGGCTCGTTTAGTTCTTGACAGAACTTCTTGTTAAAATAGAACTATTCAAGGGCGTTGCAGTAGTGGCTTTCGATGTCGGACTGAATTTAGGAAAAAATAAACATAGCATGCACTTTAAAAAAAAAAAAACTTTTACATCGTACAAGCCGCCATGGCGAAAAGCCGCAGGAGTGAAAATTTAGCTTTTAAACACGTATTAACCGCGGCTTATCTGCCCGAAAATACGGTATATAACAGCACATTTTCCTTCTTTTCTGTTTGTTTTGAAAATTTGTCATATGGCTTTCTTTTCGAGCATTGCTGTGGAAATATTTTCATTTACGCAAAACTTGTTCGAATCAGTAATTTTTGTAAATCAATGATAAAAAAATTAAATAAATTCTTTCTTTCATCAACATTTTTTTTAAATTATGTTTTAAATGAGTTGTTCATTTCGAAACATTGTTAAATTTGTTGTTCTCATCGTCATTCTTCGTTCTGTTAATCTCGGAACAACTTGCTCCACCCGCGGAACAACTTGCTCCCCCGTCGAGGTAAGTTGGTAATTTTCGGGTTTATTTACCATAGAATTAATTATTAAAAAACCTTACGAAATAAAACTAAAAAAAAAACAGCTTTTGTATCAAAGGGACAAAGAAAAACCTTGGAATATTAATTTTAGAATCTTGTTTTCCGAACAAATTTTAAGCATGAGTAAAACACGGAACTTTTGGCCCAGCTCTCCCCTGCTTACATTTATTTTTTCTGTAAGTAATTAATGTAGAACAAATTGAATGAAAGAACTAAGACTTACCATGAGGAAAAGAAGATAGCTGAAGAACAGTTCTCATCAGCAAAAAAAAAAAAATCTTGAAAATAAAACGTAGCTATCACAAATAAATTTGTTATCGTTGTGGTGGTATTGTACAGCACAGAATAAGCGCACTAAACACGAAACACAGGGTTGCCAACTCTTAAAAATGCCCCCCCTCCCCTAAACTCAACTCAAAAAACCCTTAGATGCGATTGGATAATAATGACGTTATGAATCAAAAACTTCGGTTGCCACTTAAAATGTTTGGTAGCCAAATCTCAAATATGAAAACGAAAGGAATCTGAAAAATGAAATTATTTTCCTTTTCTCTGTTCTGAAAATTTTTATGCACCTTGGCATTTTGGGGGGGGAACGTTCCCCCAGTTCCCCCCCCCCCCCCCCGACCAAAGACCGACCAAAGATTTATGACCGACCAAAGATTTAGGAACCACCACCACATTTAAAAAACTACTTTCAAGGTCGAAATTTACAAAGAGTAGACAAATCATATTTTTTCGATTAAATTACCTAAAGCTACTCGTAATAAAACGTTTGCTTTTCGTAATCAATAAAAAATTCGCGGGTTTTGTTAAAGTAATATTTTTTTTTTTGAAATTTGGAAGAGAAAACCCTACTGTGTAGAGTTCAAGGGAAAAATGCAACATTCTATCTTTTTTGATTAAATAAAGATAGAGGCATACTAAAAGCTACGCACTAACCCATGCAGCACATACCTTCTGGAGAGAGGTTACAATTCAAAAGTAACCTCTTGTATTTATAAACTACTGCATTAGGATTGGAAATAATGTTAAAATCGTGGCTCAGAATTTAAAAAAACGTCTAACTATTAAATTATTCCGAATAACTTTCCAAGATACCACAGTTTTCTATGAAAATCAAGTTTCCACGTAAAAAGTTTTTGAATTGCTATATGTAGCACGAAAGCAGACTTCTCACTAATGGACGAAAATTTGGATTGTCTACCAGTTTTAAAATATACTTAGCAGTTATATTTACCCTTTCGCTTTTAACATATTATTACTGTTGAAAACTAAATCTATATATATATAAAGATGACGGTGTTTGTAACCGCTGGCCAGAAGCACCCACAGACATGAAACTTGGCTCAAAAATTCGAACGTACCCCGCCCTCGTGCACCTCGAAGCCCAAATTTTTAATTTCGAATTAGTTATTTTTAAATTAATTAATTAGTCTCATTTTTGGTGTATCCGCCATAATTGAGGGGGGAAAACCTTCCCCCACCCCAAAGTATATCACTGGAAAGGGGTTTTTTTCTGAAAAAGAAAAGTCGTAGCACGTTTCTGTCCGTTAATTAGGACAGGAGATATTAATTAATTAAATTTAGTCGATTTTCAAGGCTTAACTCTGTACGCAAGACTGAAACACTAGATCCATTTTCCATACAAGCTGCTCTTTCTTAAGTGGTTTAAATTTACGTATAGAGTTAAGCCTTGAAAATTTACTAAATTTGAGTATATCTCCTGTCTTTTTGATTTATTTGGCGAATTGTTTTGAACTTAAAAAGGATTTTTAGTGTAGTTTAAAAGGTTGTGGAGAAAACGGTAAGACTAGAATTTTTTATGCGACATTTTAAAAGATCTCAATGCATTTACAGCTTTTAAAATACTGTGAGATGTATAGCTGTGATGCCTAATAAGTGAATTTGAGGTGTAATATAAGAATATATTCTTAAAAATTAAAGTTTTGTTGTGGCCAATAACGCTCACAATATTTTCAGAAAATTATAGTAATTAGCCCCCTATGATGAGAACGCTACTGTTAGCTCTAAATGTTTAGCAACAGAAAAATCAAATGAAGAGTTTAATGTATTAAATAAACTCATGTCTCTAAAAGACTTCCAAAATATTTTTGGAGGAAGTGGACAAGAATTTATCGCCAGACCTTAAACTAGGATTCATCCGATAAAAGCGCCGAAATATCAGAAGGAAGTTTCAAATAACACATGACCGTTATACAAAGTTTGGCGCTTTTTTTTCCAGAATGATTTTTCTAAAAACTACTCTACCAATACTGAAATACTGACTGCAATTATAACAACAAATGCAAATCTAACTAATGAAGATAATGTGACAGCAGCAACAGTTGTGATAACTCCTCTGAAAACTCCTATAAATTTGTATACGCCATCTACTTCGGTTAATCTGTGCTTTGGGTCCCTTTTCTCGCCAAACACGGATTTCGGTTTTGTCGCCATAGAAACGCCATTTCTGCGTAATGTCTCTCGGAGCTTTCAACTACGCGAGACAACAAGGAAAAACGCGGCAGTTGGCGATTTTTTGAAAATGCTCCAAGCAGGGACCCAAAGCGCAATTTCTCCTCTACTTCAAACAAAACAACTCATTGTTGCAAATTTATCGATGATTACCAACAAAATGCGCCAAAAAGTAGGAGAACATTTCTTAATAGGATAGACAATTGAACCATTCTTTATAATTTCTGAGAGTTACAGAGCAGCTATTGAAAACAATGAACAAAAAAAGCAGCAAAAAAAGTGAAAAATAAAGAAAAGAAAAGAAAACGGAATGGACAAGCAGCCGTACAAGAAAGATGTTTGAATTACAGAAAGATGTTGAATGTTTACATGGCCAATAACTATGATAAGATGGCCAATTACTATCAATTTGACATTTTTGTTTTTGCGTTGACTTTTTTCTAATAATATATCTGAAAAAGTGTTTTCAGACAGTATGAGTAGTAAAATGCATTAATAAAGTATCATATGAAGTATTTCTTATTAATTCAGAAATATTTCATTTATTTTTTGTTCAAGCATACAAATACGATGTCGCTAAAGTGGCCAATTACTATACCGCTTCAACTATAATAATTTAACTTCAGAGGGTTGGAGTGAATTTAAATTTATTCAGTGGACTTCCTTCCCATTTAAATGCACGGGCATCGCCGTGCGGGTACTGCTAGTACAATATAAAAATGCTGAGCATGTTCTGCAACTGGTGGATAAGCACATTCCTCTTTCTTTACATAGAAATTCGTTGCTATTGTTTCAGTTTACACAGTTGTATATGGTCCCTAGAAGTAGTTCTATCTCAAAAACTACTGGATTTTTTTGAGCTCCCATTTTGGATTCTCCTTTGAAACCCCTTCTAGATTGCTTCTCCATCAAAATATTATATGGCTCCAGATCATCATTTTTTCAAATATTACTCGTAGTTTCATAATTCATAAAAAATTCAAAATTTTATCTTCGATGAACGTCAATGACATTTTTTTATTGTTGGGTTGGTTCAGTACTTTAATATAAAAAACACAACGTAGGCTGGCTCCTTATCGTGGGTTTTGGTATGATATGCCACAAGTATCAAAAAATATTGTTACCAACTCTCTGTAAATAGTTGTTGTTTCTTCCGGCCTTGCTTCATTTTTCATGTCTAGTTTGGGTTTTATCTGACGTCATGTTGCAAAAGTATCTGAAGATATCACTTTTATCACTTGTATACCGGCCCTGTAACGTTTTGTAGTTTTTACACTTGCCCTGCATTTAATAAGCGTGAAGACATTTTTCGCTCGGAGTGTTTTCTTTTTTTTCTTTTTCTTTTTATTACTAGAAGTTTCTTGAATGGATTACGTAATGTTATGAATGAAACAGAATGCTCCGAATTTTGCTAGAATGTTCCTTCCGAGTATAAATAGCCTTGAACACAGTTTTTAGGGAGTCAGTTGTTTTCAGATTTAATTCTGGTGACTCGTTTTATTCGCTATTCCCTTGGGCGATGTTTTGCTTTTGTAATTGCTTAATTACTGTTCACGTTAGATACGTGGTGCTGAGTTACTGTTGAGAGTACAGTGTACTGTTTTGCTACCTAATTGCTGGATGTTTAGCAATTGTTTCCTGCTCATATTGTAAATAGTGTAAATACTTGTAAATAAATTTATAGTTACTTCCTCAAGATTGGAATGCTCATTTGAAGAAAGTTGAAGGTGCTACGGACTCGTTACAATATTTTTAACATTACGGGACGGTTTTTTCTCAGTTCAATTGTGAAGCAACGGCAGAAGCAAATTTAAAACGATTTGGTATACACAGTTAAATGATGTTGATGTCGATTTTTATATGGAGACAACCCATTAACAACACTTTACTAACAGAAATTTGTAGAGCACATTATTCCTGAAAAAATAACATATTACACGTGTCTCTAGTGTTAATAGTCTTCGAATACGAGCGTGTGTTTCGTTTTTTTTTCTATGATTGTACAATAGGGTGATTAAAAAAAATTTTTTTTTTGAATTTCTTTGGTCTTACCCCGCAGTTTTTTTACACTTTTCATGAATGTGATGTACGTAAAATTTTAACTAAATTGAATAATATTTAGAGGTCACTCAACGCGATCGAATTTTGTTGAAAATTAGCAATTTCGAGAGTTGGAGTATATAACTTCATTTCCCGAAATAATATTATTCTTCGTTTCAAATGGAATAATTTAAAATGTTAGTTTACTCTACTAAGTAATTAGTCAATAAAATAATAGCTCAAAGTGAGTTGTAACGACCCCCCCCCTCTCCAAAGCTGTATCATCTCTTACCAGAGTTTGGGTAGAAAATGCAGCTGCAAGCTCGGGCTGTGGTTTCTGTTTTCTTTTCGGTTGTTTGAAGTGTATGAGTTTATTCGGCTAAAACACCTAGCATCCACTCTAGACAGGGCCTAATATAAGTGACAGAAAGCCACTTTGATAGTAGCTGCTACAGTACAAAGTATGGGTCAAAATGGGGAGGATTTGACAACGTCCATAAAGCGGTAAAGGCAAACTATTCGCTCTGAATCGGCCGTTAACTTACAAAAGTCGTTTAAATCTATGACTTCCTTTGATAGTTCACTGGAACGAAACGTTTATCAGGGCCGATCCTAGCAGGTGTGCAGCTCGTGCACCGCACGAGGGCGGCCAAAGCAAGGGGCGGCCGCAGACCGCATGTAGTATTTTTTTTCTAAAGAAAGTTTTTCGAAAAAAAAATCAAGCATTCCCGAATAAAAACAAATAACTAAATAAAAATTGCCAGAAGAAAAAAAATGATGAGGGGCCTATCGTCGAACTTTTCTCACATCGTTTTTTTCCCGCACTATCTGTGCGCTGATCTTTAACTCAGACTATGTACTTGCAGAGCGGAGAAGCAGCCACTTTTCCCAAGACAGCAAACCCCAGAAACTGAAGCTATTAAACCCTTCGGTAATACATATTCTTCAAGACAAGAGCTAAAACGATAGGTCAATTCAACACCACGACTCCGCTACCTGGGGCGGCCGATCAGCCAGCCACATAGAAAGGAAGAGTCTGGGAGCGGAGGAGGAGAATAGAAAATAAAAACACAGCTACATTTAAAAATGTGCAGCCAAGTTAAAAAAAAAAAAAAAAAAAAGATGACATGATTCTTCACAAATTTATTTAGCTATTTTTTTAAACAAATTGATGCATCATGTTTCTCTCACTGAATACTGGTAGTATTTAAAAGTGATATGGATGGATATTTTAGAGCAATTTTCAGCAGCTGTTTCGAAGTCAGTTTCTTTTTTTCTCTCAAAAATATTTGATTTAATCTTCGTTTTCTTTGTTTGGGTTGAAAAGATAGGGACTGTAACTTTTTCTATCTGGTGTACGTAAAAGCGATGCATTAAAAGATTTTTGTAAAAAAAGTACAAGGTTTACCTAAATTAGCCCCACAGAGACGATCAAATTATACTGAAAAAAATAAAAATCAGCTTCGATGATTACATTGTTGATAGATTTGTTTTAGTGACATGGGCCTAAGTTTAGAGTTTTTTTTTTCTTTTTTACTTTCTTCTATATCTAATATATAGAAGAAAGTATTGGTTTCGTGAAAATTTTCGAATGTCGTATTTTGACGGATTTGCACGTTTTGAGGTGTGCTGAGTCCATTTCGACCATTTTTGGAAAATGTCTGTCTGTCTGTGTGTGTGTCTGTGTGTGAGTCTGTATGTGTGTGACCAGTTTTTGTGGCCGCGCTAGAGCAAAAACTACTGAATGAAATCGAACAAAAATTTTTGCACATATGTACCACCATGTGAACTGGTGCACCTGACTTGTTTTAGCGAATTCCTCCAAGGGGGGTGGAGCAATCGCACGTGTTCTGCGCGGGGGTGATTGCTATATCTCAGGAAGTAACCGGCGGAATCAAACGAAAATTGGTCCATAGGTAGACCCTACTGAGTACAGGTGCTGATTCAATTTGTTTGTCAATATCTTGAAGGGGGGTGGAGCAATCGCACGTGTTCTGCGCGGGGGTGACTGCTATATCTCAGGAAGTAACCGGCGGAATCAAACGAAAATTGGTCCATAGGTAGACCCTATTGAGTACAGGTGCTGATTCAATTTGTGTGTCAATATCTCAAAGGGGGGTGGAGCAATCAAAAGTGCTTATTTTGTCATTGCACCTACTGTATCTCGGGAAATATTGCTGCGATTTGAATGAAATTTGGAATAACACTAACCCAATATGGAAGCAAGCATCGATTAAATTTTGGCGCCAATCGCCCAGGGGGAGGGTGGGGTGATTTTTGCGCTTAGTCAACAATGCGAAAAATTAATTCATTAAAAAATCGCTTTCACGCTATTTAATTATCAAAACAGCTGAAAACTTTCAATGATTTGAAATTTTTAACTGTTGCCAATTTCTTTTTACTAACAAATAAAATGTTTGCAATTAATCTAAACAAGGCTTTTGCAATGATTTCCAATTTCGCTCATTGATTCTGCATTTGCAGGGTTATTACGATAATTGGGAAATTGGAGCTGTCTCCAATTACTCGGGCGAGTACGTATTTTATTTTGTAACCGGAATTCATAAGATAGATATAGAAGAAAGTTTCGTGACGGCCACGACAGCTAGTTTTTTTGCGGAATTCCGCACGGGTCACCTAGTGTGATTTATTGATGTTTGCTTCAATATTTTGTGCAGATTTTGAAGTTGTCAATTTTTGAAAAATGCAAAGTCATTAGCGTTTGATTGAGTTGGCCTACCTTCGCAATACAACACCAAAAGGTTACAACACCAAAAAAAAAAAAAAAAAAAACTTCTCTTTACCAAAAAACCATGGCCATGTCCCCATATACACCCTGAAAAAACTTAGCTTTAGCTATACTAGAGAGCAACTTAACTTGACACTCAACGTCATTACGGGAGAAGCCAATGAGAGCTCACAAGCAGTTATAGCGATCTCCTCTAATTCGCCAAGAAGGCTGTGACTGACGTTTTATCTAGCTCGCTTTTCATATGCTAACGTTACGCAAACGTCACGCTGACGTCACGATGTTTTTGTCAGGCAAGGCTGCAGTCGAGTATAGGTGTCTTTTTACGCTCATCATCTGAGAATACTCTGGGAGAGGAGAGAAGCAAACGGTGTCATCCGCAATACATTTTATAGGGGAAACAACAAAATACATACACAAGTGTGTAATTACATTGTTTCCAATATCCAAGGGTGGGCAATTGACCCTCCTGATTACCCAAAATGCTGTCCGCCCCCTTTTTAGATACCCTCGTTAAGTGACTTTAAATTCTAGGAATTTTTTATGAACAATTTATTATAAGGACTTTAAAAAAAGTTCTTGATTGAATTTAAACGGTAAACAAATTATAGAGTTCTTATGCTCGTTTCAGAATCTTACTCCATCAAGTCATTACTGTCCTCCTAACATGCGTTGTAAAAAAAGCTAAATATTACGCTATAATTCTCGACTGCACACTTGATATTAGTCACACAGAGCAAATTCCATTCGTAATCAGATGTGTGAGCACTACTGTTGGTAAAGCAGGCCCGTCATTTGAGGGGGGGCAGGGGGGGGTCAATCCCCCCCTGATTTTGAGAAATCAATGTATTTACAAAAAATGGGCGTGGTTTTTCATGTTTTCCGCTGAAATTTCATTGTGTTCGGACCCTTTGCCCCCTCCTCCCCCCTGGAAAAACTTGAAATGACGGCCCTGTGGTAAGGTAGAAATCTTTGAATTTTTTCTTGAGTTTTTCCCGTAAACAAATGTTACTGGAGAAAATCTGTACAATTTTCTATTGGAGACGTTATTATCCAGTTTGCAGCTCGAGGTTCAAGACATAAGGGGTGAGGGTTATTACAATGGGTCCAATATGAAGGGGGGAAATATAGGACTTCAGAAACGGCTACTCGATATCAATCCTAGAGCATTATACGTGCCATGTGCATCTCATACATTGAATCTCGTCGTTAATGACGTTGCCAGCTCCAGTGGTGGTTTTTTCGAGTTGGTACAAGGTAGAGCCGCAAGAGGTGTACAATTAACGTTTCTGCTTCCCCATGTCGATGGGATTTACTTAAAAACATGTGAAAGGTCTAACTTGAAAACCGCTAAGTGAAACAAGATGGGAGAGTCGTATCAATGCTATTAAACCTTTAAAACAAGACCTAAAAAATATATTTGCTGCTTTAAATGCTTTAATTGAAGATACCACCAGAGACACGAAGACAAATTGGGTGCTGTATCAATAATTAAAAGTCTTGAAAGGTTTAAATTTTTGTGTTCAATTTAATTTGGCACTAGGTGACCCGTGCGGAATTCCGCAAAAAAAAAAAAAAAAAAAAAAAAAAAAAAAAAAAAAAAAAACTCTAAACTTAAAATTTAATACGACAATTTTTATTGGCTTCATTTGCACAACATCGCCATCTACTGCCGTCCGTCGTTCTGACAACTTTTCAAAGAGATCAAAGACACGTTCACTTTTACAACTACTACAAAAGTGATACCCTATATTAAAATCAAATACCCAAGGCTACTACTAAACTAAATACTAACGTTATCGCAAAACTACCATAGTATTTTGAAACCATAAAAGTTACAATTAAGGTTTACCGAGCTAAGCCTTGGCTTGAAATGTCGCATTTAAAATTGATTTGAACAACAATGTAACGATTTTAACGTTTTGAGCAAAAAATTTAACTTTTTCAAACTTCAATCGCTTATAAGTCGCTTAAACGTGGATTTTCGAGATTCTCGTTACGCGGCGCTAGCGGAGAAACGTTCTAAATAACGCATTTTTTTTAATCTTTCGAATGAAATCAAAATGGAGACGATACGACAATTATTTCGCTAGATAGAGTCAATTTTGTGCCCAAAAATTGAAGTTCGAATAAAAAACGAACCGACACTTTTTAGAGGGTGGGTCTAATTTTCGTCAATAGCCCGCGGGATAAGCTTCAAAATCATAAATTTTCTTGCAATTCGATAAAGAAATGAGCGAGTTTCGACCGGGTATAGGATTCGGCTTAGAGAAATAATATATGGAGATAATTTGTTATCAAGAAAACGTATTGAGTAAAATGCTTCAAAATCCTAAATTAAACATCGGGGAATGCATTGAAGCCCTCTAGGTAATCTTAAAAACTATTTAGTTTCTCAGACATCTGACGATAATTTAAAAAAAATTGTCGACTCAGCAACAATACTTGCTAAAGATTTAGGCATTGATCCCGAATTTCCCATCTTGAAGCTCAGGAAAAGGTCCGTTTATTCGATTACGAGGGCTGCGATGAACCAATCTCAAACCCTTTCCAGCAGTTCAAGACTGCTTTTTATTTTTCTATTCTTGATCATGCAATCTCTTCTGTAAATGAAAGATTTATCTTACTATCTGAGTGCTACTCAATATTCTGCTTCCTGTATGAGTTTAACGACGTATCTAGGGATGATCTCAGGAAAGCCGACATGGACCTAGATATTAAGTTGCAAGTACAGGAAGATGGAATTATTATAAAAGACATCGATGGCTTAGAACTCTTCAATGCGATAAATTCATTCAAAGACATTTTTAAAGATAAAAAGCAGCCAACTGAATTATTGGAAACAATAGTTAAAAATGATCTCATTGCCTGTTTCCCAAACTTTGCTTTGGCAATACGAATTTTTTTTAACCTTACCTGTTTCTGTGGCTTCAGGGGAAAGAAGTTTCAGTAAATTAAAGATTATAAAAAATTACTTAAGAAATAGTATGACGCAGGAAAAGCTCTCAGATTTGGCCATTATCTCCATTGAATCCGAAATATCAGAAAAAATTGATTTTTCTGAAATAATAGACAAATTTGCATCTCACAAAGCCAGAAAAGTAATTTTGTGGATCATTTTGATAATTGTAAAATATCTATTTTTATTTCAATTGTAATTATATTGTTTCTTTATAATTTTGCTTGCGTATTTTGTCGCTATAATAACCCAGGGGTCTCCAACCTTTTTTTTACTCGGGGGCCAAATTGAAAATTTTTGGAAGCGAAGCGGGCCAACGGTCTAAAAATAGTTCAGTTCAGATGTTTTTTTTTTTTTTTTGGAACATGGAACTCGTAAAATTTAGAGAGCAGTTCAGAAAACTGAAATAAAAGTCATTTTTTTCCCACAAAACGTATTTTGCTCTCCAAAAGGAGTTTAAAAAAAAAAAGCCAAACGAGACTAAAAACTAAATCCTTGCAATGTACTACAATTTTATTAAATGAATTTTATGTATTAATGATGATAAGAAAGTTAATAATAAATGAGGACAGAGCAAGTGCAACGCTTTGGACAAGAGGTATGGTAAAATAGCCTACTTGTGTAACAAAAGCTCTATGCACTGTACATTTTTTTTGCAATTTGCTGCCAAAGTTGGTAAAAAATCGTATTTTGGCAAATTTCGACCATACGTTATCAGCTTGTATCTGCTGAGAGAATGACTTTATGAAACTAATTCTTTCATTGTTTGTAGAGTGTTAATATGTCCAAAAGGTGTGCAAGGGGCATCTTGATAGCTCAAAAACTCTTGATAGCCGACAAACTTATAGCGTTGAACAATGAAAGTTTATCAGCGCAGATTTCTTCCACAGTCACCATAATGCAATCTTTTACCAATTGGCCGTCAGTAAAAGGTTTACTAGCTTTAGCCAGAATATGGCTGACTTTGAAACAGGCTTTTACAGCAGATTCATTTTGGTGAGATTGCTTCGTAAAGATTTGTCTCCGAGTTGAAAGCGATTTTTTTAACGAAGCAATTTTATCTTCAAGTAGTTTGCCTGTTAAATTGCAAAATTTGCTCTTGTGTTTTGTTTCATAATGTCTCCGAACATTAAATTCTTTCAGAACAGCGACAGTCTCGTTGCAAATTAGACACAATGCTTTATTACTGTTATCGATCATAAAATAATCGCTTGTCCACTGTGCATTAAAAGCATGGCACTCAAAATCAACTTTTTGTTTTTTAAAAGCAGCCATTGTAATGATAAATAAAACTGTAAAATTGAAAGACACTGTCCACGATCGCTTTGCACTTCGTGAATCGTGAGACTAAAAAAATATCAATATACTCTTGGGTTTGCAAGTAAAACAGTAAGAAAATAGCCAAACCGCTTCCTGAAATTAGCAAAAAAAACGCCAATATGTTCGAAAACCGTCCTCTCTAGTAAGGGAATCTTTTATGGGGCTGGGAATTCCCGTCCCTATATTGTTAAGCTAAATAAAAGGTTACACGAACATTACAAAAAAACAAAATTTTGAAAATGAAAAACGAAGAGAGAAATATGCAGTATTTGATGTTCAGATTAGAGTCCAAATTGTGGAAGACTTTCGATTACAATTACCAAACTGTTTTACAAAATTCAGAATCTCGTATTAAAGTTTAGCAATAAACATTCAAATCTGGTGTCAGCCTCTCTCTCAGGCAATGCCCAATGCTAGGGGACTAACGGGAGTATGTGAAGCAAAGAAAAGAGATTTGTTCTCGGAAAGGGCAGCAAAGAGAGATGGGTATTACCGTCGAAAGAAGTAAAAAATAAATAAAAATAAATAACTTTGCATTAAAGTTTGAATAGATTTTTATTTATTATTTGACGTATTCACTATGAGATCGTCACTGTTCTGATTAAATGAATAAAAAAAAATATTTTTTAGAAAAAAAGGGAGGAATTGAAAAAACCAGATTTTTTCCGCGGGCCGGAAAAAGTTCCGCGGGCCGTATCCGGCCCGCGGGCCATAGGTTGGAGAGCCCTGTAATAACCTATCAAGTGACCAACGAATAAAGTTTTGCACTTCAAATTTTATTTGAATTTTTTACTTTTTACTCTCATACAAGCAAATGAATAATAATGTTCAAGTTCTCGACATAAAATGGAAAAATGTCTTGAGAATCAGCAGGCCTGCCATTTAAATTTTTTCTGGGTCGGGGGGGGGGGGGGGCAATGGTGCAAAATACTCAATGCAAGTTTTACAGGAAAATACACCCCCCCCCCATTGGCGAGCCTCAGGGGCGGCACATTGGATCTTTGCACACGGGCGGCCGACACCCTAGGATCGGCCCTGACGTTTATGCAAAATATATTTGGAAAATGAAGGAGGATCAGCGAGTTTCATACCAGTATTAACATCAGGACCACAAGCATTGATAATTTACTTCTGGGTTCTAGTAAGTTAGTCATAGGCACTGGAATTGCTACGGCAAATGCTGCTGTACGATAACCAGTTAGATAAATGGAAACTTTCTGAGCTCGTACGAGGTTGGGGTTTCGATACGACATGCAGTGCCGGTACTAAAGTTGGAGTACGTTTGAACTTGGGGAAAAAATCTAGGGAAGCAACTTTTATATTGTGCTTTACGCCATTATATTTTAGACATTGTGTTTTCTGTGGTATTACAACCGAAGTCTATTCTAGTCTTGGTCTCTTGGTATTTTAACCTATAAACCAAGAAATAGGTAGAATTGGGGTATTTGATTGCGTGCAATGTCAAATGCTGTGTTTACGCAATTGCGTGGAACCATCCACTGCCATTGGATCTACAATACTGCTTTTTAAGCGGTTTCAGCAATCATAGTCAAGGATAAAACATTCTAATTTTAAACCTGGAGTGAGAAACGATGAGGTTGAGGAGTTGGTAGCCAACTCAGAGTAACGTGCAACTACTAATGGAAGTTGCGCAAAGTCAACTTCTGATGACCCATGCAAAATAAGTGTGCAAGGAAGATACTAGAGCTTAGTGCGATTTTCTTGAGCGGAGCACCTTCTCTTGGTGTATGTTTTCGTGTCCCAGGAGCGGTTCCTCGTGTTATATCTGTGTCAAAGATTCGTTATGGCTTCAAGTTATGGATATTTCACAACCAGTTCAAACTTGCAGCCGGACAAAGAAATGGTATTCGTAACATATGAATGTGATTTTTTTCACATTCTTATCGTTAATGGGAAAGAATATCTAAGATCTGGGTTCCCAGCAACCCTTTTTGTGCAAGCACTGAGAAATGATTTGGAACATTTTCAGCGTCCTTATTGATGTAAAGAAGAAACTCAAAATATATCAGCTGTTTGATCCTGAGCATTGGAATCTTCAAGATAGCTACCAACAAGGCTTTGTACTACCAAAGAAACTGAGGATTGTAAACGACAATACGGAGCGCGGCGTGGCCCTTATTGAAGCATTTGTTAAGTCTATCACTAACGACAAAAACAAAGACAGTGTCTTCTTCAAGTGGTACAGAAGCACAGAAAAGGTTTCAAAGTTGTAAAAAAGTAACCTTAAAAAGTATTGCAAGAATTAATGAGCGAATTACTATATATTTAATGTATTTAAATTGTTTCTTATATTTTTTCCGTATTTGATTAGTTTTCATTCTTTTCTGCATTTCATTGGTTTTTCAGATATATAGTTCATTTTGTGATTGCACGCTTTTTTTCTTCAGAGATATAAAAAAGAAAATAAAGTAACTTTATTATTATTATTTACGTTCGCACTTATGCCACTATCACAAAATTTGAAGTACTCCTAAATGTAAACATAGTTTACTAAATTCTGGGCAAATAATTCAGTGTATATAAAGGCCTAAATAAGACGATAAGACGAACAAAAATACAAAGCCTACTTTTTTCCATAGATCTCATTTACGTTCACGTTTTTGTCGATCTCACGAAATTTCAAGGCGTTTGAGCGACCTCTAAATATTAATATATTTTTTCAAAATTTTGCACAAATAATCAGTGTATATAGTGGCACAAAATAAGAGGGTAAGACCCACAAAAATACAAAGTTTATTTTTTCCATACATTTCTGAATCACCCTATTGTACAATCATAGAAAAAAAAACGAAACACTCGCTCGTATTCGAAGACTATTAACACTAGAAACACGTGTAATATGTTATTTTTTTCAGGAATAATGTGGCAAGTATAGCAGCCGAATAATTCAGAGTGTTTCGGTTTATTTTCTATGACTGTACACATAGAAAAAAAAAACGAAACACTCTGAATTATTCGGCTGCAAAACATGCTAAGAACAAAAGAAAGGTGTCTTCTGACATGGATTAAAGTCTTCTTTAAAACTATGGGAATAAAATTTTGAGGGGG